>PVKH010012963.1:0-11241 GCA_004027955.1 Chaetophractus vellerosus
GTCCTCTCTCTCCTCCACTGCCTGCCATGAGACCCATGGGTTTCCCGGGACCTCCATGGAGTGGGGTTGACATCTTTCTGCCCTCACAGGATGGCATATCTACCATCTCACATGTTGTTCATTGGAGACTTCTTCCATGCGAGAGAAACTTTGTTTACTCCCTTGAAAATCTTTCCAATCAAACCATTACACGGCAGCGTTGGCAGTCAGTGGGTCTTCTTATGACACTGTGATGTTGCCTTTGGGTTTTCCTGTTTCCTTGTCTAGGTAGAAATGGATCATGGGTTGCCCAGTTCTCTCGTTCATCTTTACAACCCCACACTGCCTAAAGAAGTCCACCAGTTCATCTAGAGTCACATTAACATTTAATCTCTGCACATAAATTGCTATGTTGTCAGAGTCTTCATCTGGATCTACAGGCAGCCCTAGATTAAGATCTGGTCCTTTGTCCATGGGCCCACCAGCCTTATTGAAGCCACGTCGCTCCCCACCTCTGCCCATTCCATGGTGTCCTCCTCCCAAACATACCTCTGCTCATGTCTCCATGGGATCAAATACCCCTCTTTCCCTGCCCCAGTTATCAGGATCACTCATGCTCCAGTTCTCTCCTGGTCTGGAAAATCCCCCAGGCTCCTGCCCATAAACACCCATGCTGCTGGGGTGGTCCTGCTGGAATGAACTCTGCTGCCCATAGCTGCTGCTCTGTTGGCTATATTGACTTGGACCTGGCTGTAGGATCCAGTCGGGGGGTGGGTGGTATACTGGGAGGCTGCTGCCCATGGCTGCTCTGTTGACCATAGCTACTCTGCTGTCCATAGCTGTTCAGCTGCCCATAGGTGTTCCGCTGAGAGTAACTTGTAATCATAACTAGTCAGCTGTGTAGAGGAATAGCTGGCAGGAGGATAGGATGGAGGTGCAGTGATGGGCTGCATGGGGTAGCTCCCAGTTACCTGAGGATAACTGTAGTTACTCTGTCCATATCCTAGGCTACACTGTGCAAACCCCTGTGCTAGACTGAGGCCGACTAGTCTCAGCAGGCTTGCTACCATCCTGTGGTCTTGCAGGTGTGGTGGCTACTGGCTACTGACCATAGGTTGGATAAGCATGCTGAGTGCCGTATGCAGACTGGGCTGCATAGGAGGCCTGAGTGGTGGTGACTCTAACAGAGGTGGTATCATAAGCACCAGTGCCATACCCCTGGACAGGTTGGCTCTAAGCCTGGGGGCAGTTGGAGTAGTATAACCAGTAAGAGGCTGCTCATAAGAAGATGCATAGGCCATCTGCCCATAGGCTGCAGTGGTCTGAGCCTGGGTATAGCTGACATCAGTGAGCTGTCCATAGGTTCTGTAACTTTGTTAACCATATGCCTGGGTGGTCTGTGCATATCCTTGAGCGGCTGGGTGGTATAAGCTCTGTAGCCCTGCTGGGCTGCAGCTTAGCTGTAGGTGCTATAATCCTTGGAAGCCATTTTCTCTCTATGTTGTATATTTTATACATTGTAGGAAATATAGTATTTTATTGCCTGTTACATTTAATATTGTATATACTATATAATATTCTGTATTTTTATTTTTGTCTATTTTTTGTTTTTGAAATACATTGTTTAAGATTTCAGTATACTTTTAATGTAAACAAGATTAATGAAATTTTAGTGTAAAAAAGATATTATCTACATAAAGATCCAGTCTCTTCCAGCCTTTTGATGAGTTTATTTTGTCAGCACAAAATATGCTTCTTTAGGGGCTGGCCGTATAGCCCAGTGGATAGGGCTCTGGTATACAATGTGGGAGGCCCCGGGTTCGGTTCCCGGGGCCCTCTCCTAGCGGGCAGACCGCCTTGAGAAGGGCAAGCCGCCATGGGCGGGCAGAGCCGCCGTGGGCAGGGCAAAAGGCTGCCATGGACAGGGCAAAGCTGCCACGGGCAGGGCAGGTCACCCGTGAACAGAGCGCATCCAGCCACCCGCGAACTAAAGCAGAGCCAGCCGTGAATAGAAGCAGAAACTGCCCACAAGCGGTGACCGGTCTCAGCGTGTCGCCGCAACATAGAAGAACACAAGAATGGACACACAGCAAATCTATAAAAAGGTAAAGAACTCATTTTACAAATGTGCCATTTATTTTTTTCCCATTCTCATCAAACATGTTATTATGATCTGATATTTTAGTTTCCAATGGTCAACCTTGTGATCTCATCTTCTGTCTTTCAGAAAGTTCTCACATTTTTCCCCCAAGAATGAATATAATTTTACTTAATTATTTGTTTTCATTTCTAGGTAGGGATTTGTTGAAGCAGGGAGATGATGTAATTATTTCTCATATTTCATTTTAAAATTCAAATTCCTACGTAATAAGCTTTCATAGTTTTTTGATGCCTGGGTCTATGCTTCTGTTTTTATACCTGAAGTGTTTTTGACTAGACATTGAATTTTCAACACACAATTTTTTTTTCTCCCTTAAAACTATAAAGTTATATTCTCTATTGTCTTTTTCAGCATTTCGTTTAGTGGAAGAGAAATACATTTTGGAAACATTCTATCCTTAAAGGATAAAGCAATGATTCAGCTACTCTAGTTGGTTAAGCCCATATTTTACTAACTACAGAACTAGGCGAAATGTATTATCATAGCAACAGGTACAAAGAGGCAAGCAAAATTCCTAGCAGGAGTTGAGTGACTGCCAAAGATGATTTTAAAATGTCTACTAAGTAATCCTCAACTACTGCAGTAATTACTATTGAGAAAATAATATGATATGGTATTTGCCTTTAATTCATATTCTAGTTGAAATTCTAATATACATAGACTTGAAAAAATAAGTGAACAAAATAGTGTACAACTGCCAAAATTGTTCTGATGCCAATCATAGTGGGAAACATTTAATAATGAGATAAATCATTATTTGTCTCTCAAATTTAAAAATGATACTATAAACTAGTAAATTTCTTTCTAATTCTACTTGGGGTCATGTCCATTGTTTTAGTTTGCCAAAGGGCTGCCAATGCAAAGTACCAAAACTTTGTTGCCTTTTTAAAAGGTTAATAGGGGTAAAAGCTTACAGTTCTGAGGCTGTGAAATGTCCAAATCAAAGCACCATCAGAGATGCTGTCTCAGCAAAACCACCTGTCTGGTGGTGAAGCAAGATGGCCGTTGATCTCTGCTGAGGTCTCTGCCTTCCCCTGAAGAATCTACCATATCCTGGAACTCAGCTGTGGGCAACCAGGCATAGGGCTTGTCTCTTTCCAGGCATCCTCTCTCAGTCTCTCAGGGCTTCTTTGACTTCCTGCAGCTGTAGGCGAACCTGGTGCCCTTTCTCTCTGCTTTGTCCTTTCTCTTGTATGGCAGGACAAAAAATGGCAGAGCCCCCTTTTCCTGTGTGTCTCTCTCTGTGTTCCTGTTTATAGCAGACCCAGCAAGAGGGCTGAGACTCAACCTGAGATATACTTCACTGATGTAATCCAATCAAAAGATTCTCACACCCACAGGAATAGATTAGTTTAAAAGCATAATCTTTTTCTTTTTGGGATTCATAAAAGAACTTCAAACTGTCACATCCATTTTACTTTCTTTTCTTCCCTTGAGATCTACAGCTCTTGTTTTATCTATATATGAGTCATAGAAACTGCATTTAAACAATATTTCCAGGCACATTTGTAAAATGAGTTCTTTACCTTATTATAGATTTGTGATTAAATTTACTTCATGTTAATAACAAAAGAGTTTCAGATTTGAAATGTTGCCCAAGTTTCACAGATTCTTGTCATTTAATATTCTTATTTAGCTATCCTCTTTATGGATTACATTCATGAAAGATAGCTGCCTCTCCTGTTTCATTTTTAATTATTTTCATACTGTGAACTTAGAGGATCATCATCCATCACTACATACATTTCTTTGTAAATGTTCTGTAGAAAAATCATTTATTTCTTTTGATACATTTTTCTCTAGAGATTTCTACAAAAGGAAAACTAAGAGAAATAATTAGTTAGAGAAATGACTTGAAAGACCTTTGACTAAATTGAATATAAAATCTTCTCCCTGTAGTTCTTTCCAACAGAATTTTTATATACTGCTGTTGAAACCTGAGGTTGAGGTGTAGACTTTTGTTTTCAGAGAATATTTTATTAAAGTGAAGCTATGGTGATGTTTCAAAGATTATTGTACATGACATACCACCTTCTTTGCCAGGGGAAATTCAATGTTACGGAATCAAATGACATAGGAACCAAGATTATTCATTCTTACTGCCTCTGCAATTCCATTGGTTAGAAGAATTGAGAAACTCAAGCTTTATGTTCTTTACCCAATCTGATTAAACTTATGAGTCCTCTGATAAATCCAGCAAACTACCATAGATGAGTGCTTACCATCATTAAGCACTTTTCCAATCTTTTTTCACTAATCACAGTGTACACGGATTACTATCTTTCTATCACAGGAAAAAAGAATTTCTTCTGAAAGTTTTCTTCTGTGAAGAGGTTTGAACTACATTCTTACATGTTTTAAGGCATTACTTGATGAGAAGCAAATACAGATTTTACTATGAAATGACTCAACTAAAAAACAGTAAAACAAAACAAAACAAAAACCAAACTTTGGGAATAGTATTCTGCTGTGGATTCTATTTCGTGCTTACTAGAGTTCTCAGGTCATCACCATAGTTGAAACCAATGACCTGGGGAAGTTTTCAACTTGGCAAATGGTATCTCTAAATGAGTGTGGCAAGGTTAAACTAAAGATTTGCTTAACGGGTTCCTTGGTTTAGTTCCAGCAGTGCAGTGACTCAATTCTGAAGTGTCAGTGCTAAATCATTAGCCGTGCTCTGGGAGAAAAGTTTTCCACAAGTTTCACATACCCACACTAGCACAATGTCTAATTAACCCTTTGCATGCCAGACTTCTCAAGCTAAGGGTAAATTTCTCTCCTACTTTTTATCAATTGCTAAACATTACCGTTTCTAATTGTGTGCACTATCGAACTTATTTCTTGCGAGCCACTTTTATGCAGTGCTAAACATCTATCACATGCACTAAGGAAAGCATAGGTGATGAAGAGAGTTCCAAACATCAAGGAGGAGTGAGAAGATGTTAAAACACATAAACAGCATATGAAAATCAACGTGTAAGCCATACAAAGAAAAACAACACAATGAGTTTTAACACAACAATTATATCACTTGGAAACAGGAATCCTTTTGTGGGAGATATGAAATATAAAATGGATATTTGAAAATGGGTAGATTTAAAACAGAAGAGATGAAACAGAAAGACTAAGCAAAACACAAGCAGGCAAAAAGCTTTAGAGCACAGTTGACAAACTGCAAGTAGTTCAATCTGGTTAGATCACAGAGGATTTGGGGGATACATTTACATAGGTATATTTAAGTAATTCATAGGTGGCTTTGGATGTCAGAGATTTTGGTTGAACTGGAATTTGTGATATTTGTGTGATCTCATGGTTTCTCAACAGAGGCATGGACAGATAGACAGGTAGGTAGATAGAGCCATAGATAAAGAGATGAATATTTATGTGTATATGTTTATAAACATATAGTCCCAGATTCTATTCACTGAGTCCTGTGATAATGATAGCCAAATAGCAATGAGCCCACCTAGTAATCAGATATTGATTTCTAAATACCATTTTCCATTAAATGTACAAAGGAGAAATGGCTGATATAAGGGCTGGGCATCTTGTTATGGCATTAGGCAAGAAAGGGCTTAAACAATGATGAAATATCGCAAAAGAATACAGAAACAGCTTAAATGAGCTCCCACTGGTCAAATCTGGAATAATTTGAGAATTAAATAGATAATGCTAGCAATATATTATAATCCAGTAAATAAAACACAAAAACATTAGACCATAGAGATAAAAATAGATGAATAATTTAAATTTTTGATGAGAAATGGGATATTTACGTAGTTTCCTCACAAAATACATATTCATTACCATGGAGAAAAGAAAACCCCTATAGTTAAGAAGGCTAGGAGACACTACCTTAAACAAATGATCAAACATTATCTGTACTGGGGCAAAAAGAAATAGTATGCCATCTGATAGAAGGAGAACACATCATCCCTTCTCTGGTATTCCTGCCAAAGGTGCATGTCCGGAATCTAGTCAAAGGGCAACATCAGACAAACCCAACCTAGGAAATATTCTACAAATATCTGACCTATAATCTTCAAAAGTGTCAAGCTCATGAAATTTAAGGAACTGTTCTAGACTAAAAGAGACTAGAGAGACATGGCAACAAAATGTATCACGTAAATCTAAATTCATTTTTTTTTTTTGCTATAAAAGACATTATTTGGTCAATTGACAAAACCTGAGTAGAGTCTGATAAGTAGATGATAGTTATGGATCAATATCAACTTCCTTATTTTCATAGTAGTATTGTGGTTATGTAGGAGAATGCCCTTGGTTGTAGAAAATACACATTAAAGTATCTGGGAATGATGGTCTAACAAGCGCAAAATAATTTTTTGCCACTGCTTCCAACATTTTCACGTTTTGATTCTTGAGAAAGAGAAGTAACTACACAAAAATCATAATTTAAAAATACAAAAAGCAAAACAAAAAACACCACCAAAAAGAAATATTTTATGCAGGAGAAATAAACCAATTGTTCATTATTTCAGTAGTTTTATATTATTTCTATAGCTTCGTGCTGTGCTCAATATTCACCAAAAACTATCCTACTCAGTACTCACCTTAACCTCTGAAGGGATCAGTAATACTACTGTCATCATCTCCCAGCTGATACCCTGCTCCCTTTTATTTTTCCAGCAGAAAACACGGAGAATTGGAATAAAAAGAAATTCTGTAAAATAAGAGATAAGCCTTTGAAATGATCTCTTCTGGAAGTTTTATGCTCATTGCTATTCTTTAGTTTTCCCCAAATGCCCATAAGCCAAAGATTTCATGTGTTATTTCTATAATTTGGTAGTTTCATTCAAATTATGCATTAAAAATGAATATCTGTTCTAAAACAATTTGTCATGATTACTTATCTACTAAATTTTTCATTTCACAAAAGGCAGTGTTTTATGCCATACACTTATATAGTTAGGGACTTTTACATCAAAAAGACACATTTATGTTAAATCAGGAATCAAGCTAAAAATTCCTTTATTCCTATGTTTCTATTTTAGATTCACTGCATCTCACTGGCCTTTATTTTAAGATGAATATATTCTACAGAATTTTGTTATTACACAAGTTGATTAAAGAAATATTTTTCAGGAAAACAATGTGTTACATGAATAAAATAATAATAAAGCAGATGTGTTCTATTATCAAATATAGCAATAGTTTGTATTTTTACAGATTATTTTTTGCACATTGAAACTGATCACTTTAGTATATACAATTATATATACATCTATATATCAATTCTAGCTATTTATATCTACCCTGTTCTATCTATCTATCTATATACAAAACACATCATTTTATGGTAAATATTTCTTCCACATTTCAATCATAATTATTATATAAAAAACAAAAATTTCTGTTAAAATTTGTATTAAATTGCATTTAGAGCTCCCAAAACCGTCTCCTGAATCCCTCTGGTCTAGCGGAATAAACACACAGATGTTTAAAACTATAGATATAATTCTAAAATCTACTTTACTTTGATTAAACAGGATTCAAATGTTTCAGAAATAACTACTTGTGACTCCAATGAAAGGATTTTGCTATTAACTTGGATGATTTTCAAATCCTACAATTAAGCTTCCCTCTAATTTAATTTGTTGATATCAGTTGTTTTGAGGCAGCTCTAGCTTATTTGCAAATGGATCAATTTCAGAATATGGATTTTAGTGTATTAATAAGTCACATTAGGCCAGTTTTAAAATCACTCAGACTAAATATGATTTTGATTGCTCACTTTATAAATGAAAAATACATAGGCCAAAGCAAAAGTGCATTTTAATGGGCAATTTAAACAGAAAATTATGGAACGATATAGTATGAATATTTCTACCATAATCTTGATTCCCAGATATTTATATATATCTACATAAAGAGAGAGAGAGGGTATACCTATATTTCTTGGGGAATTATTATGTACTGGGATTTATGATAGGTTTTCATATCTAATATTAATCTTGCAAACATAGCAATGACATAGGTACTACTGAGGTAGGGCACAGTTCCTTATACGAAAACTGGAATATATAATTTTAACTGCTAGCTGAGATTATTTTGAAAAGAACATATTAATGTATCTAAGCTCCCACATTAGTTAATTGGTGGACAATTTGAAGCCTTTCTATCCAGAGACTGAGCTCTTAAACACTAAGTATCCCCCTTCAAAACATCGAGGTAACACAATCACACTGATTACAAATATTTAATCAGTTAAGACATGTATTGGATCAGATGATCTCTACTGGCAATCAGCAACCATTGCCACCTACTTTTGTATTCTCTCCCAAAGCTTGAAGCCTAAAAAGATTCTACATTTCCCAGATTCCATAGGTATCAGGGTTCAGGATCAGATTTAGATTAAGTCAATGAAATGCACTGACAGGAGATTTGGAAAACAGGGGATATAAAAAACATTCTTCTTCTGCCCTCAGTGGAGGTTGACTTTTGGCTCCAGCAGACAGGAGTTTTTGCAGAGTCTGAAAACAGCTGCGCCATTATCTACACATCTAGGCAGTGGGACGGGCATAACGTCAGCTATGATCTTGTCTTTCCAACCACCGGGCAGCAGCTGCTCCCTGGCCTCTGGAATGCATGCAGCTGTCATGGGGTTACCTGAAGATGAATCAGTATCTCTCTGAATCCTACTTTCCTAGCCTTTCCGATGATTTCATCAGCCCTAAATTCTGGTATCCCTTACTGCTCAAAAGACTTGGAATCACTTACGTTTACCTCTAATAATATGCGTAAATTGAAAAGTAAATATTTGAGTCACTGCTAGAAATGACTGTTTCAGTATCATGTACCCATAGTCACAAATCTAACTCTCCTCTACCTCACACATTTGTGGGGAAAATTTAAATCTTTTCAGTATCAAAATTTTGCCATTATGATTTTTGTCCCCCAACTATAACAGTATTTTAGCAAAATTATATAATAGGCAAGGGCTCAAATTTAACTAGAAAAGTGATTTTTGATGCATGATCTTCTAAGGCACAATCTGCAATAGCCAAAGGGGTGTTGATGCAAAATACCAGAAATTGGTTGGCTTTTATAAAGGGTATTTATTTGGGGTAGAAGTCCACAGTTTCCAGGCCATAGAGCATAAGTTTCTTCCCTCACCAAAGTCCATTGCCATGTGTTGGAGCAAGACAGCTGCAGACGTTTGCCAGGGTTCAGGCTTCCTGGGTTCCTCTCTCCCTGGGGCTGCATTTCTCTCCGGGCTTAGCTCCTTTGTTTCCTCCACAAGGCCAGCTGTAGACTATCAGGCGAATGGCTTGTCTTTATTCCGAGGCCTTCTCTCCTTCCACATGACCAACCTCTCTTACTTCCCGGTGCTCCCGCTAAAGACTCCAACATCAAAACTTCAACTCAAAATGGCTTCAACTCTGTCTTTTGCCATGTCTTTTATCTTTGAGACCCCACCCACCAAGGGGTGGGATTCAATGCCCTATTGACGTGGCCCAGTCAATGCCCTAATCATGGTTTAATCATGCCCAGATTAACAGACCAGTTTACAAGCATATTCAGTATCTATCTATTTTTGGAATTCATAACTATATCAAACTGCCAAACTGCTACAAATATAGCAGTCCCCAAATAATTCAGAGGCAGATTCCTATTTTCATTTCTCAAGAATGAAAGACAAAAATATTTTTATATGGCTAAGTATTAATGTCTACTAATATAAGTGAGTTTTAGGGTTATTAGATGTGTTTATCAATTAATAATTATTTGTTACTTGACTTTTCTGAGGATTTTAACACTGCATTCTACTAAAAAAGGCCAATTGTCATATAGCACTTGACAACCTTGTAAACATCAAAGATCAAAGTTAGTTTTTCAAATCAGACTCACATGACTCAGTATCAAGCTTCAAGGTTTCAGGTACTAGGTGAGGAGTAGGAGTAGAGAGAAGTTCAGGACCTCTGACCTTGCTCCTCAGGTGTTAGATTTCCCTTGTTCTTACTAGCCCTATATGTCCTATGTGATGGTTCTGGCCCAGATTAACAGAGAAGGTTTCTAAGTGATGTGTGCAGTCACTTAACACTTAGGTCATGAAGCACCTGCATTTTATTCATTGATAGTTATGTGACTTATAGGACATTTTCCAGAGAGGCAAATGATTCCTGACATGTTTATCAGCAACCAGGTATGACTTGCTTAAAGCATTCTATAGATAAGGACTTCCCTTGCTAGCAAAAACTGTTTTTTGGTCCAGGAAGTCTGTCTCTGCCATTTTTCTACAGATATTATACTGAAACACCTACCTTATATTCCTTGGAACATCCTCTCCCTGCATTGGGTTAATCTTCGGTGTATTGAGATACGTATATTTAAAATTTTGGCTTACAATATATCAATAACTAGACTTTAAGATATATTTACCCCATATGTCACTCTTTAAATATGTCATCAATATCACTCTTGCTAAAGCAGATGTAAACTTGATTTCCAAATATGTACTTATACAGTTACCTTTCTTATGGGTAGTATAAACAAAACCATGAAATTACTTTCCTTATCCTATCAAAATAAGTAAAATTTAAATACCAGCTGTATTTTATTATACTCGTAAATAGTCAAATAGCCTAATGAAATAAATAACAAATGTTTCACTTCCATTCCTTTCCAATTCATACTTATATTTTATTTTTTTCAATGGTAAGTGGAAGAAGATAAATGTATAGACTTTAGTAAGAAGATTCAGAAGCCATCGGATTGACGTCTCCCTTGCATTGCAACTTAGATTTGCCAAAACTAGTTCTTAACAGTGACATCTTCTGATATATTACAGGAAAATGATACATTAGAAGTAACAAAGCATTCTAGTTCAGCTTTCTTGAGTAGGAGTAATGTTTTCCTATTAAAAATGTGTTTAAGGATGCTGTTCTAAGAAGAAAGCTGTGCTGAAATTCTACTTTTAAAAAGAGAAATCCAGGATTTCTAAAACAATTTTCTCAAGGAATAATTGACTCCTGGCACCAATATCCTGAAGCCTTTCATTGACTTTAATTGACTTCATTTATTTATTTATTTATTATAAACAGGGTATGGTTTTAATGATAGCAGTGTAAGCTAGAATATTC
>PVKH010012964.1:0-17033 GCA_004027955.1 Chaetophractus vellerosus
AACTGGCAAATTGTTCCTGTGATCAATATTCTATAAATTTTTTTCATACAAAATAAACACTTGCTTTTAATTGAGGAGGACAGGAGAAGAGATATATTTTTTGATACTTCATTTTTCTTTAAGCCTTTCTTATTCATACTCTTTAATTAAAATAATCTATATGGATCAATAAAGATTTAGCATTACTACTGTTGAACAAGATTTTGAGTTTTTCTGCCTCATAAAATTATGAGATGGCAAAGTGCTATCTGCTGTAATTCATTCCAATAAGATGTGTAGAATTCTTAAATAGGAATTTGATTATCTAGAAAGAATTATGGCCTAAATGGAAATTAAATAACTAAACCAATAATTTATTTCATTCTTAGAGATTATTATGTCCAATAGTTAGAGCTGTAATATAAATAATTAGAAATATGTTATAATTAATTTCTATTATATTTGAATTATTTACATTTATAAACGATTGTTGCTATGCTATCTATTTTTTATAATTGATTATATTAAATCTAACCTAGCCTTGCATTCTCGTTTAAAAATTGCAATTTCTTTCAATCTATTTTTCTATTTATTTTACAATTTTACAATAAAGAACTTTCTAACAGCTAAAAAAAAGCCACTGATTATACACTTTGGCTAGATCATATAGTATGTGACTATATCTTGATAAAACTGCTTAATAAACAAATAAATAATTGTGCAAGAATAACCAGAAATAGCAGCTATTTTGTTTATTATTATTGAAATAATGAAAATTATTTAATAATGATTAAAGTGATGAACGTACAACTATGTGATTATACCAAATACCAATGACTGTACACTTTGAATAAATTGTATGCTTTATTAGTATGTATCAACAAAATTGATTAAAACAACAACAGAAAAAACAACAACAAGCAAACAAATAAAAAAAACCAACTCAGGGGAGCCGATGTGGCTCAGTGGTTGAGCACCAGCTTCTCACATATGAGTCCTGGGTATAATCTCCGGTCCTGGTACATCAAAACAAAACAAAACAAAACCAAAAAACTACCATATTGGCAATTAAAGTCTAAAATTCAAAAAAAGACAGCAGCATGAAAACTAAGACACAAAAACAAGAATCATTTTGAAAGCTAAAGAGAGAATTTTTTATTTCCCAAAACATAAGACTCATGAAATGAGAGGGGAGACTGAGGGAAAATATACTTTTTCCTTCTGAGGAAAATTTTAATAAGGGAGAATCTGGAAAAGGGAAAGAAATCAGAAATATATGGAAAAAGTAAAGATATTTTTCTTTGTTTAATCTTTGTACAACTAAGACCACAGATCACATAAAACTGATAGTTACACACTGGGTGGTGTCCCGTTTCTTATGAGCTCACAAAAATTAAAAAATGTTGCAGAATCAGGGGCCCTTAGGACATGAAGTAATCTTTATTTCCAACTTGCTTGACTTTGCTTAATTTTGCTTCCACATATCATCCCTGCTAAGGAATCATGGACTTGATATGGAAAATGAAGTAGAATATCTCTTCAAAAGAATAAATCTGGCATAAGCTACTATAGGATAAATGTGAGTAAGTGCTGCTGCCCTGTAATGAAATGATCAAAAGGAAGATGGATGAGACATGGACTCTTCCATTACAGAATTTTTTTTTTTAAAAACGGAGGTACCAGGGATTGAACCCAGGACCTCATACATGGGAGGCAGGGGCTCAACCACTGAGCTACATCCGCTCCCCAGGGACAGCTGGTTTTTTCATTTGTTGGTTTTTAGTAGATACCAGAGATTGAACCCAGGACCTCATACATGGAAGGCAGGGGCTCAACCACTGAGCTACATCTGCTCCCTACTGCAGAGCTATTAACTTTATATGGAGCTAAGACATGTAAACAAACTGCAAAACAAGGCAGTAAAAATGACTGCCACGTGAGCAATGTAAACAAAGTGTCACCTAACAATTATGGGACAGCAAAGATCCCTTCTGGCTGGGCGTTGAAGGCAGGGCTTCCCTAAGAAGGCAGGATGAGAGTTGGGACTCAGAAAGACAAGCAGGATTTCCAGAGATGAATATGGTCACCAGCAAAAGCATGGAGGTAGGAAAATGCAAGTCAAGTTCATTTCTCCCAATGCTCAAACAGGAAGGGGAAACCCACAATATGAAAAAATGCAGCGTAAGTACAAGGAAAAACATTCCCAAGAGTGCAGATTATCAAGATATCTCCTTTGGTGGACTTGAAAGGAAAAGAATAGATCCTTATTTGTATAGAGTGATTCACTGGAATCTGCCTGAAAACAAGGGTTGTACCTGACCACTTGATCTCTCAAGATTCCTTCCTAGGAATCTGGAATGCCATCAAAATGCATCTTTTTCCCTCTCAGGAGTTCTCCAGCCTACTTCCTGTATTGGCTGGTGATTTGTTGAAAGTGAAAGCATTCACAAATGGCACCAGGCATTCCCTTCAGTTGGGACAATCCTAAAGATCTCAAGGACCCTTTCTATTTTAAGCAAGCACTTTTTAAAAAGGAAAGGAGTAACTCCTAAGGCTGTCAGTCAGGTTACTCCTAGCGAATCTCATTATTAGCATCAAAGCACGATGCATTCACTGACTTCCACGTCTGCTGTCAGGACACCCAAGACACCGGCTGGAAATACAGCCCCCGGGGGAGCCTCCAGGAGCAGGTGCCCAAAATGCAGGAAAGGGATGACCCAAAAGTTGATAAAAAGCAACAAACAGAGATGACCTTTTGCTTTTTTAACAGACTAATAATAGCACAGGTGATTAGGTAACACCATTCCCAGGACACTGCATTTTTACAGATATAAGGTAATTATAGAGAAAAAGAAATGCACATAAAATCAACTCTAAACTTGCACGCTGGATACACTATTAAACGGGTTGAACTGTGTCCCCCAGGAGGCACGTTCAAGTCCTGACCCCCAGTCCTGTGACTGGGACTTTATATGGACATAGGGTCTTTGGAGATGGGATTTAGAAGAGGGCGAGCTGGATTAGGGCAGGTCCTAATAAAACAAATGATGTCCTTATAAGAGGGAGAGAAATGGACACAGACAGAGGGAGAACGCCATGTGACAACCAAGGCAGAGAATACCATGATGGCCAGCAAGCCACTGCCAGAAGCCAGGAGAGGGAGCCATTGTGGCTCAAGCAGCTGAGCGCCCACTTCCCACATGGGAGGTCCCAGGACTGGTTTCCCGGTACCTCCTAGAAAAACAAGCAAAACAGACGATAAAACCAACTTGGCAAGCCAATGTGGCTCAGTGGTTGAGTGCCGGCTTCCCATGTGGGGGGTCTGGGGTTCACTCCCCGGCCCCAGGCACCTGGAACAGATTCTTCCCTACAGGCTTCAGAGGGAGCGTGACCCTGCTGCTGCCTGGCTTTTGGACTTCTAGCCTCCAGAACTGTGACACAATCTGTGTTTTATGCCAGCCCAGTTTGTAGTATTCAGGACAGCCCTAGGAATCTGAGACAGCTATCGTGCACACAGCTTAGAGGAGTGAGTCTAACGCCCATGGAGCCCATAAAACAAGAGTTCCTTCCTTTCCAAAGGAATGAAGTCAAGGATTTTCAGGTTTTCACCATTTCGACCTTTAGGATGTATGGAATACCCACGGTCAGTAAAATCTAGAATTTGATGCTAAGAGCAATAGCCAAATCAGCTCAGTCCTACTACAGACGCCTCTGCGGAGCCCCTGTCTGCCAGGCCTGCTGCTTGGACACAGAGACATCTTTTTTCCCAGTCGAGCAGCGAGGACAACTCAATGCCCTGAAAGACTCTGATTTAAATCTATGGTGCTAAGCAAGCCGATAAAAAGTAAGAAAATAAGGTATGTCAAAACTGTACTTACACTTCCAGCCCAAACTTCAGGCGATATCCCTGCCAGTTTATAGTAGACATATACAGAGTCACCTCTTTTAAAACTCACAAAACGACAATCTGGTCCTGTGAAATCTTCTACCGCCTCACCCCGGTACATTAACACTGTATATAAAGAGAGAGAGAAAAAAATAACCAAATATCAGGAGTCAACTTGTACAGTCCACATTGATTTAAATATTAAAAACAACAACTGAGCTTCTCCAGTTCTCTCTGGAATCACTTTCAATTTATGCTCAAAGTATCTAAAAATCCTTAGTGCTTTACTGTTACAAGTCACAGTATCCCCTTTCCAGGAGACTGGGGAAAGGAAAGCTTTTCCTGTTTTTCCCTATGGAGGATGCTGAGAAACAGCGAGAGGTGTGTCCACTGCCACACAGCGCTGGTCTAAAGTGAAGTTCTTGGTTCCCTGTTTAACCCCCCAAACCTCAATCTTTGCTGTTTCATACATTAAAAGCAAAATTTTTCAAGTGCTGCTGCTGAATGGCTGAAGCATGGCTACAGACAGAGGTAATCTGGGAAGAGTAGCAAGGAACCCCCACGGGGTCAATTAACTGGAACTAACCACTAAAAGGCACTACCTCTAAGTGGCTGTGGCTGCTACCATGCAGCAGTAAACACTGTCAGTTTCATCTGCAATTAAGCTATTCTCTCTGCACTTTATCTGAATAAATTAACAGGGAAGGACATTACACCATATTAGGGATCCCATCACATCACAAAGCAGTATTTTCTGGAAGTAAATAATGTTGACTGTATTCAACATTATGATTTCAAAACAAAGGAAGAAATGCCATTTTTCTGTAAACAAATTCAAAAACAGACATCCCAAGTGGCAGGGACCAAGCAAAGCTCTGAGGACACTCAGTTACCTTCAGTCTTAAAATGCGGAACTTGAATCATACTCCATCTAGAAACTGGTAATATTGTTTTCTTTTTGCTGGCCAAATACAGTTTCTGATGTAATGGCCAATAAATGCATTTAAACGGCAGAGGGTGGAAAAAGATGAAATGGAAATAATACTTTTTTAAAAAGCCAATTAGCAGTAAGATACATGACAAGTATCTTTAAATACACAGGAGGATAGTCGAGGAACACATATACATCTGGGGAGGTTATTTTGTTTTTTGAAGCTAAAACCTGATTTTAATACTTGTCAGCATCTTTACTCAGCTATGAGTGGGCCAGAAGCAAGGTTGAAAATAATGGACAATTTAAGGCTGGGGCGTCTGTAAGAACTGGAAATGGCAATGTCACCCGTGTTCCCCCTTAGAAGATACCGAGGTTTATAACCACATACCTAGTGCACACACAGGTACTTGAAAAGCACACAAGGACGCCTTACACACACATTATTAAATTCTTTATACAACACAACCCAGACCCAGGCCCTAGGCAGGCAGCTGCCTGTTGTGTCTGGTCACATCTGTTCCGACACACACCATTTCTCAAATTACTTTAAACAAGTATGGACCCTTCCAGCACAAGTCTATTTCTTAGGACTGAGGAAGCATCAGTGAGGTGATCTCCAGGTAACTTAGTTTGAGGAACCCAGGTGGGATAGTGCTTGAAAGCAAAGGAGAGCAAACATGTTGGCATATCCAACCCTGCTTGCTAATAGCCTGGTCACGCTCCGGGAAAGCTGAAGGAAAAATTAGTTGGGGAAGTTGTTTTGCTTTCACAGCGTTTGTTTATAAAAGCCCTAAGGTTACCTCAAGGAATGGCTTAACACAAATTAGACATCAGCCCCCTTTCTTCTTTCTTTAATGGTTTAACAGTGATACACATTCCTCAACTTATGAAATTTGCTTTAGGAAACACCAATTTGAATACTAACAATGAACTTTAGGCTTCTTGGCCTTTCATTATGAATTTTTTCTATATATATATATATATATAGATAGATAGATAGATAGATAGATAGATCTTACAATGTATGAACAGCCGTTTTTACAGCGGTTGTCAATAAGCTACAAGGTTATCTGGGAACGGACGGGAGGCCACAAGAATGACCCCGGTTCCGCAAACACATAGAAAAGGCTGCCAACAAAAGTGAATAAGGCTAAGGCCAGTCGGCCTGTAAGATCCTTTATTATTTACTACTACTTCAGTAACCCTCTTCATCTGAGGAGCTCTGCCCTTCCCGTGACCCACCCCCAATCCGGGACTGGCAGCAATTCCGCTTCCTGCGCACAGAAAAAGAGGCTGCCAGTCCCAGGGGGCTAAGGCAGCGCCTTCGCCTCTTTCAAAAGCGAAAGATTTGGGCGTTTCTGCTGCCCTGGCTGGCAGTGTGCAAGGAGACTTCCATGAACAGAAATGACAGGGTAGCGCAAGAGTCTGGGCGGAGACCTCGGAACACTCCGGACTCCTGCTCATCTCAAACCTAAACTCCAACCCTTGTTCAACCCCGAATCCCAGAAAAGCCGAAGGGGACAGCGCCCCTCCTTAGCCTCGCCTAAGCCCACCATCAACCTGCCATAGGAATGCGCCCACCGGGCCCGAAGCGCAGCCACCCCGGCAACTGCGCGGACCGAGGTCCCCGGGCTTGGGCAGGAAAGCGCTCGGATGCAGCGTGGGGAGCCCAGGGCGCGCGGCGCGTGGCACGCAGCTCCATGTCCCCTCGGAGCCGCGGCGCACCGTGGGCCGGGGGCGACCCTGTGGGGTGCCCCTGGGCAAAATGGGGGCCACCCCCACCCCAGGCAGCCAAGGCTAAATAAAACGCTGGCAACAAGTGGGAGGCGCAGCCCCACCGTGGGGGGCGGCTGGCCCAGGAGGCGCCGGCAGAGCCAAGCGGACAAACGCGGGCGCCCGGGGCTCGCCCAGTTCCGCACGCCCCGCGCAGGACCTGCGACCCCCGCCCCCACCCCGGCCCACCAGGGCTGCGGCCCCCGCACCCCGCGCCGCAGCGGAGCCCCGCGGGCGCACTCACTGCTGCATTCGTCGTCGGCGCAGAGCTTGTGCTCGGAGAAGCGCCGGCCCGTGCCGCCGCCTGCTTGAGCCCGCAGCGCCCAGAGCGGCCCGAGCAGGAGCAGCCAGACGAGCGGCCCCGGCGCCGCGGCCATGTTGGGGCCGACTCCCGGGAGGGGGGACGCGGGGAGCCGGGCGGGCGCGGGGCGGGCGCGGGGCGGGCGCGGGGCGGGGCGAGCCGCGTGCCGCCCTGCAAGGCTTTAGCTGTTCCCGACTGACACGTCAGCAGGGTCTGAAGAAAGGGGGACTTGGAGGAGGACGGGGAGTTCCACGCTTCTTCCCGACGCGTTCTCTAGTCGCTGCCTTGGCAACCGGGACTCTAGCGTCTCCATCAGCCAACCGCCTGCCTTTGCCCCTGCCCCTTCACAGTCGGCCCTCCCGCGACTCCACGCGTCGCACACTCTGCACGCTTGGCTCGCCCAATCCCGCACCAGCCCAACAAGTCTTTTCTAGAACCTTCGCACAGCTTCTGATTTCGGGTCTGTTCCAAATCAGCTCATGCCCACCCAGCCCTCTCACCTCTCCCCAGCACCCCCCCACCCATTCTTGGTTTAGTACCTCCTTTCTCGGACCACCAAATTCCACCCACGGTTTGCCGCTCCAAGTATCTGGTTCCCGCACCTTCAGACCTTCAGACTCCTAGCGGCTCCTTGAAGTCCCCATCCCGTTTGCTTAGGAAAGAGGGATGTGAATGGAGTAGTGGATTGGGGGTGTGAATTAAAGCCTTGGCCCTACTTGGTCTTTATTTGAGCCCGGGGGGGGGGGGGGGGTGTGGAAGCGGGCAATGGGCCCCCAGGTGAGATCTTGAAATTCCTAGGCCTTTATCTGCCAAGGGAAGAAGTAACTTAATTCAACACAAATGTATTGAGTGTCCATTTCATGCCAGACCCTGGACAGAGCACTTGGGTGTGGTGTGGGAGGAGGATGGCAGTCAAAAGATAAACACATCCTGGTCCTTTTGTTAGCAGAATGCTCTGGGTTCTGGGCTTCTAGGTTCTAGGTTATGTCGCATAAAAGAATTTAAGGGCACAGTAGGGTAGGCAAGGGAGTAAAGAGTTTATTAAGAAACAAGAAAAACAGTACATAACCCTAGACATGGTTGCAGGCTTGCTATAGGGTGAGACATAGATGGGGGGCCCTGGGTTAGGCCTTTTAAGACTTTCCTCTTCCCCTTTCCTAATAAAATGCGGACAATGCAGATAACCTTAAAAGAATAATGACTGCCAGGTTCTGGAATGTGTTATAATTTTTTTAAAAATAAAACTTTAATTTGTTTTCATCATAATTTGGAAAAATCTTTCCATAGGTTTCAAGGACTTTTCCTTTACTTACTGAAATTTGACAACTGGATTATTAATTACTCTCATTTTTAAGGCTGTTAAAAGGTTTAAATTCGGGAATTACAGGACAAACTGTGATTCTTAATTCCCAGGTCCAGAAGACAGAGTTTTAAGCTAAACTTTACGCTTCCTTATGTGGTTACATCTAGCCCTTCCTTCCCCCATAGCTCTTGCAAAGAGAAAGCTGTGGGACCTGGATAGGTCAAAGAGCTTAGGAAAAACGTTTTCCCTTTCCCAATAGTTTCTCTATTTAGATTTCTATATGACCTTCAAGAACATATTTAATTTTTAACAATTTGAACAGACCTCTTTTAAGAATTTTCATTTGTTTATTTGGTATTAACATCCAGATGTATAAGACAATATACACTGAGCAAATAGGCAGACACAAATAGTTAGACACACACAACTCACTAATGTTACTTGTCATTTTCATTCTCTCACAAAATAATTTTAACTGTAAAATAACATTTAAAAAGATCTCTTTGAAGGCTATTTCTGATTTTCCTACTCTGTACTGTGCCCATGCAGTTTTGCACGAGAATTTCATTCTTTTTAGTTATTAGCTTATAACCAAAATGTTCCCAATGCTTTAAAATACAGTCTACATCATTTTCCTTTACTTCAGAGTTTTGCTTATTTCCCAGTTCGACTTTGACCAACCTTGGATGAGCACAACCAATTGCAATAAATACTCACTGAGGTCACTGCAGTCTCAAGGAAAACTAGTTTCTCTCATGAATTGCTGATTTCAGAATTCTTGACGCTCAAGGTGGGAGCCCACCCCACCCCCCCAATCCGCAGAGATAATAGGACTCTGGCAGCTGCTGGACTAGAAGAGTGGACGTCCAACTCCAGGGCCAAGGATTCCCACCATGCACCGATTTCAAAGGTCATGGGGTCCCTCTGGGCTCTTGCCCAGAGTAGGTAAATTGGAGTCCACACCTGGATAATCATGAGAGAAAGCAGGGCCATCGACACCAGTGGAAGGATGGGCACTTTCGTTTATTAACTAAGCATCTAAAACTATTTTATTAGTAACATTAATGTTGCTAAGGGGGCTTGTGGGAGGGGTGGGGGGATGGCATATGGGTACTCCTGGAATCTCTGTGTAACATTCGTGTAATCAATGTGTCCTAAAAATGTGTACAGATATATAAAAAATAAATTTTAAAAAATGTTGCTAAGTTTTTCTGCTTTTCCAGCAGTTAAACTAATTCCACTTGTGAATAATACATCAAAACCAATTGCAATTGTAGTGTGGCAGGAAAAGGTTAGCCTTTTCCTTTTCAGACCATCAGTAGGCGGGGGCTGTCTCAATTTTTGAGAAGACAGCCCAATGGGGAGTCTGCTGGAATGCTAGAGATCACACCCATTGTTCTGGGGAGAAATGGGGGAAAAAGTGTCAGCTGATCCAGTGTCCCAGATCCCGGGTGTGACTGAACTTTTGCCCTCCAAACTGAAGCACCCAAGCCACTTAAGTCTTGGGGGACATTTGGAGTTGCTGCTCTGGTTCCTGGCATCCGGAAAATTGCAGAGATCATGCTGCCAGACATCCCCAGGGTGACCCAGAACTTGGGAGACGTCCAGCTGCCAAGCCAAATTTTCTTCCTAGAAGAAGGGCTGGGCTAGGGAGTGGCCATGAGAGAGGCCACTACCAGGGGCCAAGTTTTTGCAGTTAAAATCAGATTAAGAGGCACATTAAAAAGCCCAAGACTGACTGTTCTGCAGCTTACAGGCAAACTGTCTCGGGGCCCCAGAGGTAATGGATCAACAGGAATCTCAGGGCCCTGGGGACTGAGCAAGTAACAGACCTCCGGGAATGGCCCAGGGTGAGAGTCTCAGGGGCCTCACTAATAAAACCAAAGAGGGCACAGAAAGTCTTTAATTAAACTCACCAGACTTCGGCGGGGGTCAGGGAGCATTACTTGCTTCTTTGTCTCCTGGCTTGGCTCGCCAAATATTTTAGCAGAACACTCTGGGTTCTGGGCTTCTGGGTTCTTGGCTTATGTCGCATAAAAGAATATAAGGACATGCCATAGAGTAGGCAAGGGAGTAAAGAGTTCATTAAGAACAAGAAAACTAATGTTGGGGAGGGGCCTCAGCTGTTTGCTGACCTGATTGGTTGCCTTACGGCCCCCGCCTGTTAGTTCTCAGGGGTCAATGAGGAGGCCTCCCCTTGACCCCAGAAAGAGTTCCAAGTGGGACCTTGTGGCCAAGGTCTTGGCGGGGTCTTTCTGGCTTTGTTCTTAGTAGCAGCCTTCTCTCAGGGAGTTTCTGGGCGGGGTCTCATGGCCATGTTCTCTGCCACCTCCCAGCTTCCTTCCCTCTTTCCCTATATTAACCTGGCTCACTTGTCTAAAGAAGTCCACAGTTTAGTGGAAATAACAGCCATAAAACAAATAAATTATAAATATCAGAGTAGGGAAAAGCTAAATAAAAGGAGCTAACATTTATTGAGTGCTTTTTTTTTAAATGACCAGATGATGTTCAAAGGTCTTTGTATATATCAATTCATTTAGTCCTCACAACTGTAGCACCTCACAATAGTAGGTCCTGTTACTATCCCATTTTAGGGATGAGTAAACTGAAGCATCCATAGTGAGTGATGGGACTAAGATTCAAACCCAGGTAGTGCTCTCCCTTTTAATCACAACTCTGTAAAGTCTTCATAAAGCAACAGTTTTTTAATTTTCTGAGTAAAGGAGGAAAAGCTTGTATTAATCATAATATAACTAAATTATCTACATGCAAACAAAAAGGACACAAGCCTACAGGTCAGCCCAGGGCAGAGTGGCCACAGTTCTCCCATTCTGTTTGGAGCACTTTGCATTTGTCTATGGCCAGGAGCTTCTCACTGCAGACTGGGCTAAGGTTATTCATTAACCTCAAACCCCAATCAAGCCCACCAGTTGTTTTCCCAAACTAAATAGATGACTTAACAAAATGAATGAGGGCCATACCTGGAATCTGTATGAAAAGGTGGGGAAGAGATGATCACAGATGTCTGTCTGCAGATGCCATTAGAAATCCCATTGGTCCAGTGTAGTTCAGAACTGTCTGGAGAGAATGTACAGTGGATAAGGTCAAGAAAAGGCAATATCTGCCCAAGTAGTGGTGCCATTAGGAGTTCTTATTTCTTTTCTACTATTTTTTAAGTTTGTTTTAGAATCTTAGGTGTAACTAATAGGCATCTCTAATTTAATGTGTTGAAAACCAAATTTATTTTCCCTCTCAAACCAGCTCCTTTCAGTCTTCTCTGTCTTTGCAGATCTTTCAGGTGCTCAAGCCAAAAATGTACAAACAATCTGTAGCAGTTTGATATTTATGAATTCCAAAAAGAAATAAAGATTTATGTTTGTAAACTGGTTGGTTCCTCTGGCATGATAACCCTTTGACTGTATTAGATTCAGCCTCAGCTGTCTCACAGCTGATTAAATTATGTTAAGATTAGTACTCTGATCAAACCACATCCTGAGAGTGCAACTCATAATCGAGTCCCAGCCCCCTTGCATTGCTAAAACAGACTCTCACATGGAAGTAAATACATGGAGAAGGAGAATACAGAGAAGAAGAAAACAGAGGAAGAGAGACATTTCATTAGACCCCAGAGGCCCTGGGAAGAGAGATGAGCTTGATAGCCTACAGCTGCAGCTAAGCCAAGGAAGAAATGAGCTCTGGGGAAAGAGACAAGCCCTCCAACCTACAGCTGAGATTGGAAGAAGCTGGGGCCATGGAACCTTAGGAGGGAGAGGAAGGCTGAACACTCACAGAGACTGGTAGCCATCTTGCTCCAACATGTGGCAACAGACTTTGGTGAGGGAAGTAACTTACTCTTTTGTGGCCTTGCGACTGTCAACTTCTACCCCAAATAAATACCCTTTATAAAAGCCGACAGACTTCTGGTACTTTGCATCACACCCCTTTGGCTGACAAATACATCATCCTTGACACCACTCTTTTCTAATACTCCAAATCCAATACATTACTCAATCCTGTGCCCTCTTCATTTTGTGTGTGTGTGTGTGTGTTTTAAATTTATTGAAGTATATCATTTGTACATGAACATACATAAACAATAGTTGTGAACTTACAAAACAAATATATCTAACATCAAACAAGGGTCTCATACATCACCCTACCACCAATACCTTGGATTGTTGTGAAATATATATTTTTTAAATCTTTTGTTTTGTTTTTTGTTTGTTTGTTTTTTTATTATTTTCTGCTTTTTGTCTCCCCCCCCCACCCGCTGCGGTGCGGTGACGTGCCGAGTCAGCTTCACCAGTGAGCGGTGGCCTTGCCCACTCGCGCGCGGCTCTGCCCCGCCCGCGGACTGCTCCACTCTGCTCGCAGGCGGCTCTGCTCTGCCCATGGTGGCTTTGCCCTGCCCGTGGTGGCTTTTGCCCTGCCCACAGCAGCTTTTGCCTTCTCAAGCGGTCCGCCTGCCCAGAGAGGCCCTGGGGACTGAACCCAGGGCCTCCCATGTGGTAAACCGGCGCCCTATCCACTGGGCTATACAGCCGGCCCCTGTTGTGAAACATTTTTAAGTGATGATTAAAGAGCATCCTCAGAATATTACTACTAACCAAAGTATTTTCTCCCAACCCACCCTATTATTATTACTATTTTTATATCATTTATACATGAACACACATAAACAATAAGTGTATAGTAAAAGTTGTGAACTTAAAAACAGACATTCATAACATCATACAGGGCTCCGATACCTCAACCCTCCACCAACACCTTGCATTGTCTTGAAAGAATATTGTCAAAATTTTATTACTAAATATAGTCCTTATCTTTTTTTTTTCACATTCTCCTCCCCCCTTCTGCTTGCTCTTGCTGTGTGTCCATTCCTCTGTGTTTCTCTCTGTTTGCTTCTTGTCTCCCCCCGTCTCTGCGGCGACGCACCGAGTCGGCCCTCCGCGGTGGCAGCTCGCTCCGTTCTTGGGTGGCTCCATTCCGTTTTCACGGGCAGCTCTGCTCCGTGTTTTGCGGGCAGCAGTCCTCCATGTTTTTTGCGGGCTGCCGGCTTCCGCTTCACAGGCAGCAGCTCCGCTTCTCACGGGTGACTTTGCCATGCCCGTGGGGGCTCCGCCCTGCCCGTGGCGGCTTTTTGCCTTGCCCACGGCAGCTCTGCCCCGCCCACGGCGGCTTGCCTTTCTCAAGGCCGTCTGCCCGCTCGGAGAGGTCCCGGGAACTGAACCCGGGGCCTCCCATGTGGTATCCCAGCGCGCTCTTTATCCACTGAGCTATCTAGCCGGGCCCAGTCCTTATCTTACATTTGGTATATTTTCCCCCAACCCACCCTATTATTATTTTTTAAATATATTGTTATGACAGAACTTGTAAATTTTCAAAACAATCATGCACATGTGCAGAATTCCCAAACAATACCCCTCTATCAACACACCACACCCTGGTGGTATATTTGTTACAGGTTATGAAATAATATCATCTAATTATTACCAGGTCCACAGCGTATATTTGACACACTTTTTCCATACTCCCCCATTATCAACACAGTATATCTTTGGCATAGATGCAAGAATATTACATTATTACTGTTAATCACACTCCATAGGTCACTCCTGTTGTATTTTTCCCATGCTTTCCCACATTCCCACCACCCTCCAGTAGTGACGTACATCTGCTCTAGCTCACAAAATGGCACTCTTGCATCTGTACCATCAACCACTATTCTCATACACTTCTGGGTTTACTGTGCTATTCAGTCCCTGGATTATTCATTAGCTTCCTGTCAATTGCATTTACATCCCTAGACTACCCTTTTCAGCCACATCCCCATTTATAAACCAGCT
This sequence comes from Chaetophractus vellerosus, assembly GCA_004027955.1. Taxonomy (NCBI): domain Eukaryota; kingdom Metazoa; phylum Chordata; class Mammalia; order Cingulata; family Chlamyphoridae; genus Chaetophractus; species Chaetophractus vellerosus. Next base: position 14,023 of record PVKH010012964.1, read on the forward strand.
GTTACTCACTATAATCTGTTACCATCAATTCTGTACATTTCCACACTTTTACAGTAAAGCTAATTAAAACGTCTACATACATTAAACATCAGTAGTCTATCTCAGTCCTCCTCTTCTCTCCTTTAAGAATCCACCACCTACTACTAGGTCTTGAAGATATTTTCCTACATTTTCTTCTAGAAGTTTTATGGTTCTTGCTTTTATATTTAGGGATTTGATTCATTTTGAGTTTTTTTTTTAATAGGGTATGATGTAGGGGTCCTCTTTCCTTCTTTTGCTATGGATATCCAATTTTCTCAGCACCATTTGTTGAATGGACTGTTCTGTCTGAGCTGAGTGGGTTAGATACACTAGTCAAAAATCACTTGACCATAGATGTGAGGGTCTGTTTTTAACCATCACTTCGGTTTCATTGGTCTCTGTGTCTGTCTTTACGCCAGTACCATGCTGTTTTTATCACCATGGCTAGGAAATACAACTTAAAGTCTGGAAATGAGAGTCCTCCAACTTTGCTTTTCCTTTTTAAGATGTTTCTGGCTATTCAGGACCCCTTACCTTTCCAAATAAATTTGGTAATTGTGTTTTCCATTTATTCTAAAAATGCTGATGGAATTTTTATCGGGATTGCATTGAATCTGTACATCAATTTGAGTAGAATTGACATCTTACTGATACTTAGTCTTTCAATCCATGAGCATGGAATATTCTCCCAATTATTTAGGTCTTTATAAAATTTCTTTTAACAATGAGTCATGGTGTTCTGAATACAAGTACTTTAAATTGTTGGTTAAGTTTATGCCTGAATATTTGGGTTTTATCTGTCATATTTTATTTTTACCACTCTTTTGATGCCTTTAGTTACTTTTATTGATATAATCTTCATTTCTAGATTCTCTTCCAGGCCTCTCTCCCCTGTCTTTACTTTTCAGGCTGTATCACACCCTTTAGTGTTTCCTGCAAAGCAGGTCTCTTGGTTACAAACTCTCTCAGTTTCTGTTTATCTGAATATTCTAAACTCGCCCTTATTTTGAAAGACAATCTTGCCGGATATAAGATTCTTGGCTGGAAGTTTTTCTCTTGCAGATCTTAAATATATCATACCACTGTCTTCTTGCCTTCATGGTTGCTGGTGAGAGATCAGCACTTAATCTTATTGGCTATCTCTTATACATTATGCATTGCTTTTCTCTTGCTGCTCTCAGAATTCTCTCTTTGACTTTGGCATTTGACATTCTGATTAGTATGTGTCTTGAGTTGGTCTATTGGATTTTTTCGGATGGGAGTACATCATGCTTCTTGGACATGGATACCTATGTCCTTCAATAGGGTTGGGAAATTTTCTACCATTATTTTTTCAAATATTCCTTCTGCTCTTTTTCCCTTCTCTTCTCCTTATAGGACACATATGTTTGCACGTCTCTTGCTGTCCTTTAGTTCAAGTTTTTCCCATCTTCATCTGTTCTTTTGTATATTCACTTTCAGAGTCCATTTCTTCAAGCTCACCAATCCTTTCTCCTGCCTCTTCAAATCTGCTATTATATGATTCCAGTGTATTTTTAATTTCATTTATTGCACCTTTCATTCCCAGAAGATCTGCTATTTTTCTGGGTATACTTTCAAATTCTTCTTTGTGCTCATCCAAAAAGTCTTCTTAATATCCTTAATTTCTTTAGCCATCTCATTGGATTTATTAAGGAGATTTGTTTGAACATCTACGATTACTTGTCTTAACTCCTTTATGTCCTCTGGAGGCTTATCTTGTTCCTTTAAGTGGGCTGTATCTTCCTGTTTCTTGGTGTGGATTGTAATTTTTTTTGGTGTCTTGGCATCTGACTTACTAGAGTATTTATTCTGGGTGCAGTTTTTCTCTTTAGTTGAGGGCTTCCTGCCCTTCTCCCTTGCTGGTTGTGTAGTAGGAGCCAAGGATGTAGTTGGTGCTATAAGCTGTGGAGGCTCAAGCTGCCCTCATTGCCCCAAGGACCAATGAAGCTTCTCCCACCTTTCTCCTTTGCCAGGGGTAGGGAGAGAACCACAGCTGTGTAGAATAATCCAACTCATGCAGGCCTAGACTGTAGTTGCCCAGACAGACTAATGAAGCATCATGCCCCTTTATCCTCTGCCTGGGACAGGGCTGCATGTGTGGGCAGCAATCTATGCAGGGCAGGTCCAAGATGACCACAGTTGCCCAATTATTCAGTCTGTGCCAGCTAAATGTACCTGCAGTTACCTGGATAGGCTGGTGCTGGGCCCGTCATCTTCCTCCCTGCTAGAGGTGGGGCTGAAGCCTACGCTAGGGCTACAAGCCAATCTGGGTGAAAGAAACCGGTCTCTACCATCACTGTGATTTTCAGTCAGCCCAGCTTCCTCTCATGCTGGAGGTGGAGTCAAAATGGCGGCTACTGGCCTCCTTCTGACTTGGACAGGTTCAAATTTTAGCTGTTCTTAGGGTTATACTTTAGCCAGCCGAATTTACTAATCAGTAACTGAAATCGGTGGCCAACTGTCTCTTATTCCCCTGTTTTTGGGAAATGGAGCTTCCAATTCCTGCCACAGAAAAGCTCCTGGGGTGGCTTGTGCTGCCAAAGTAGGATGTACACTGGCCACCGCGATGTGGCCGGTAATTTCCCGGAAAGGCTTGCACAGCTCCCCCCCAGCTTCCTCCCTGCCCAAGGTGGGCCTGGGCCTTAGACTAGAGTGGCAATCTGATGTAGATGGAAATAAAGCCAGTCCCTACCAGCACTGTGATTTTCAGTCTCCGCTGCTTCCCCTTGTGCCAGGGGTAGAGTTAAGGTGGCGGCCACCGGCCTCTTTCTGACTTGGACAGGTTCAAACTTTAGCTGTTATTAGGATTATACTTTGGCCTGCCAAATTTACTAATCAGTAGCTGAAATTGGTGCCCAACTGTCTCTTCCTCCTCCATTTTGGGAAGTGGAGCTCTCATTTCCAGCCGCGGACAGCTCCTGAGGCGGCTTGTGCCTCCAGTTGAGGATGGGCACTGGCCTCCGTGGCGT
>PVKH010012965.1:0-17046 GCA_004027955.1 Chaetophractus vellerosus
CACTTGTAATGTGAGTGCCTCACTTAACTCTTAGCTTGATGGGATCATGTCTGCCTTGGTTTACCACTGTGTCCCCAGTGCCTAGCACACTGCCTGGTACACAGCAGATGCTCAGAAAGTATGTGGAAACGCAGCCTAATTGGAATCACCACTCAACTGTGTTTGTAGCTTTGGAATGGTCACTTGGATAGTCTAAATCTCAGCTGTGTCTAAAAAACTGTCTACTCCAATTTCAAAATTCCAAAAGCTCTGAGCACTACCAATTTTTCTTAAGTATGGTATAAACTCTTGGTGACAAAACCACACCTGACCATGATGCTCTTGATGGGCTGTATCCCATTTAGTGTAAGTATTTATATATTTTACTAGAGAAATAGTAGCCTGTTATATTATGGAGTGCTTCCCCTGAATTTGCTGGGGGTGTTAAACAATATAAGCTACATTAATTCAAACATTTTTAAAATATAAAAAATTCTGAATTGCAAGGCATGTTTGTCCCAATGGTTCTGGCTAAAGGATTGTGGCCCTATATAAGGAGGGTGGTAAACATGTGGCTTCTTTCAGCTGTTAGGCCTCAAGTGTGCTTAGCTTCACAGTTGGGCCCTTGGTAAAATGTTAGCGAGACTATGGTTTCTTTTCCATTTCGTACAATGCTTCTACCCCCTTTTGTCAAAATCTGCTTGCAGGAAAGGCTCTGTGACCTCAAAGCCCACAGTTGATACTCTGTACCTTCAGATTTAGCCCTGCCAGCTCCTAAGTGACTCCAGACCAAGAGCAGACAGGACACAGAGGGTTAACCCTCTTTACTCCCCCAGTGGCTTGAGTGGGAGTTTCAGTCCAGCCCCAGGCCGGCAGCAACCGGAGTTCAGGCTTGGTTTCCCTGAGGGCACTGGAGCAGGGCCTGAGGTCCAGCCTCCTGGACTATGGTCTTTTCTCTCCACCTGGTCTAACCAGCCCTCAGCTAGGGGCTGTGCTGAGACCCTTAGCCATGACCATAAATCATGTTGCAACTGTAATCCAGCTGACACCACACATTATCACCAATGATGATAGTAATTCTAACATTTATGGATTGCTTACAAGTCAGGTACTGTGCTAAGTGCTTTAAATGCATTATTTCACTTCATTTTCTCATCTCTATGAGATAGGTACTTTTGTTATCTGCCTTTGAAGGACAAGATGCTGAAGCCTGGAGAAGTTACATGAGTGATTAGTCAGGGCCTAGAAATGTCTGCTGCTGGGTCTCACACAGCTGCCAATGCCACCTGCATTGCATCTACTTTTCCCGTGACTTGGACACAGGGCACTGAGAACCGGGCTGCGCTGCGCCCTTTCACGGGGACCAGTGCTGTGGATTTCTAAGCCCAAGCTCATACCAGCCCAGACTCCCTCTTCTCAGCAGCTTTTTCTGAGGTTCCAGCAGGACTCAGGTCTAAGCTTACCCAAGATGGGGGATACCTACATTAACCCATTTCCTACTTACAATCAGCCCTATGAAGCAGGTACCATGATTTTCCCCATTTTACAGGGTGAGGAAACAGGCTCTGAGGGGTTAAGTAACTTGTCCGAAGTCTCACAGCGGGTAAACACAAGAATCAGCACTGGAATGCAGGCTTCCGCATACCTAATTGTTATATCAGGCTTCCTCCTAGGACCAGCATGACGGATACAGTACCACAAAGCGTATCTGAGTAATAAATTCTAAGATCTCTAGTGCTTATAGCTTCAGAACATGGCAAATGACAAAAAGGACACATCTAGTCCGAAATAACAGAAACCAACACACCTATGCCTCCCAGGGTCCTGAATACATTTGCAGTTGTTAGTTCAGGAAAGCAACAGTGGTCCTTGGCAGCCAAATGGGCAAAGGCAGTGTGGTCGCCAAACAGATATGTTCGTTTTCTGTCAAGGTGGCCATCAGTTTATGTTGGTAATCAAGGACCCATGGTGGTTGGCTCTTTTAGCAGCTTTTGTTTTATCGATTGAAAAAAGGAGGACTTTTTTGCCTTTCCTGTGGACAAAGGCTCATTATGTGAGTTGCCAGGTTTTTCTCCTCTACCCTTTCAGAAAAGGTAATGGCTGTTGCCTCCAGCAATTCATTGTTGTTGGTATAAATGCACATAATTTCTAATGGTAGACTTCCCCCACTCCAAGCTCTTATGCCCAAAGAACCTTCCTTACTTTGGCTTTTGCAGCAAAATAAGGCTTGTTTATTTATATGAAAATTTAAAATGCAGTTTTTGTTTGAAGGAAAAATCTCATAGTAAATTGCAGTTATTTGGTAGAAGCATTCATTAAACTTGTGTGTAACCTTCCAACTTGACATTTCTCCCTAACATTTCTATTTTGTGGTGTTTCCCTTACAGCATCTCTGAAGTCAGTAGGCGGATGACAATTTGATAACAATAAGTCAGTCACCTCTGAATATTGCCCACTCTAAAGAGCCTAAGGTGGGAAAAAAGAATTCTCTCTCCAACTCCAACACAGTTTGGAGTCCTGTCCCACTTTCAGGTTCTTAGACTGTTATAGTAGCTGCCCGAGTATGTCTCCACATCTCCCGTTTCCAGTTTCCAAGCTATCCCCAGCCTACAGCTGCCAAAACGTCAGGCCAAAATGCGAATCTGATCATTTCACTCCCTCTGATTAGAAACCTTAAAGCTAAACTTTCCACTGGGGGTCCGGGTACTCCATGCTGTGGGCTGAGATTTGGTCCTGTGCACCCAGTGCGGGGAGGAGAAGGGAGGCATGTCTGGAGGTGAATTTCCTAACTAGACTTTTTTCTTTCCTTCTTCCATCTTCCCTTTCTCAGGGGCTGAACACACAGCCTAAGCCTTGGTGGGGAGTGGTCCACCACCGTGTGACAGGGTCCTGTGCTGGGCCAAGGGTAGCTGGGAGTTGAACATTGAGGGAACATTGAACAAATACATAAGTACATGGAGGATACTGGGAAGCAGATTGCTTACAGTAAGGGAAGGGAGTTACAAATATGGGAAGTGAGAAGGCTAGAATAAACCTTGTGGTACTGGTATTGAAAACAGTGGGAATTCATGGCTTTTGATAGATAGATGTAGATATAGCAACAGATATAAATGTGTATACACAAATAAACATGCACATATATATGTGTGTGTGTGTATCTACATCTACCTGTAATGGTTTGACAGTTTTATGTAATTATGAATTCCAAAAATATAAATTGAATTATGCTTGTAAACTGATCTGTTAATCTGGGCATGATTGGGTTATGATTAGGGCATTAACTGTGCTACAGCAGTAGGGTGTTGAGCCCCGCCCCTCGGTGGGTGTGGTCTCAAGTATAAAAGGCAAGGCCAAAGACAGAGGGAGCAGATTTGAGAAGCAGATTTTTGAGATGCAGTTCTGATGTTGGAGAGGATGCCCCAGGAGGAGAGAAGTGAGCCGTTCGCCTGATAGTCTACAGCTGACCTTGTGGAGGAACCAGAGGAACTAAGCCTGGAGAGAAACGCAGCCCCAGAAAACCAAGAAGCCTGAACCCTGGCAAACGTCGGTAGCTGTCTTGCTCCATCATGTGCCAATGGACTTTGGTGAGGGAAGAACTTATGCTTTGTGGCCTGGTAACTGTAAGCGTCTACCCCAAATAAATACCCTTTATAAAAACCAACCAAATACTGGTATATTGAGAAGGCACCCCTTTGCCTGACTAATACACTGTCTATATCTTAGCTCTGTCCACTGAGAGGCCTACAAGCAATGGTACCCCTGAAGTAATAAGCATACCAAGTACACAGATCTTGGGTTCCTAAATATTATTCTCTACTAAAAGGAACCCCTTCTTGTAGAAATGGCTGACTCCAGGGCAGGGACTGAGAAAACAGATGATCCTGGGAAATTTTGTTGTGCCAGAAAACAAAGTGCTCAGAGAATGATGGGGATGTAAAAAGTACATAGGGACAGTCTGAAGGATCCCAGTGGCCAAGTCTGGGACAATTTGAGTCACAGATTTTAGCCCTTTTAGTAAAATAGGAATCCATGAATGAATGAATGAATGAATGAACGAACGAACGAACGAATGAACAAACAAGAGTGAAGGGAAAGGTCTGCTCTACAGTACAATGCCAATTAAAAATCTAGAAGGAATGATGGACATTAGAAAGTTACCTTTTGGTAGTCATCATAAAAATCATTCATTCATGCAAGAATCATCAATGACTGCTAAATGTGGTTGGTGAAAGTTTGATGAGGAACAGGATATTTACTTAGTCTCAGATTAGGTCCCCATAAACTAGTGGTTACATACTATTAATAAATGCAACATACATCTTACATAATTTTGTGATAGAGAAACTTGGCTGAAATCATATGAAACAAGGGATAAAAGTTAGCATCAGGGCCGGCTCGACAGCCCAGTGGATAGGGCACCGGCATACCACATGGGAGGCCCCAGGTTCGGTTCCCGGGGACCTCTCCTAGCGGGCAGACCGCCTTGAGAATGGCAAGCCGCCATGGGCGAGCCTGAGCCGCCATGGGCAGGGCAAAAAACTGCCACAGACAGAGCAAAAGCCGCCGCGGGCAGGGCAGGTCGCCCGCGAATGGAGCGCAGCCAGCCACCCGCCAACTGAAAGCCGACCGTGAATGGAAGCAGAGGCCGCCCACAAGCGGGGAAAGCCGCGCCTGCGCAGTGACCAGTCTCGGCGCGTCGCCGCAGCAGGGGGGGAAGGGGAGATATGTAATAAAATAAATAAATCTTAGTTACTGACCTGGACTCTTCAAAAACTGTCAATATTAAAGATGAGACTGAGGAATGCTCACGGATCACAAAGTCTAAAAAGAAATGACAACTAAATGCAATATGTGACCCTGGACTTGATCCTGAACCTATAAAGGACGTAACTGGAACTGGCAAATTTGAATGGGATCTGTGGATTAGGTGGTACTATTGAATCAATGTCATTTCTTGATTTTGATGGTTATACTATGGTTATGTAGGAGAGCATTCCTGTACTTAGGTAATAAACACTGAGGTAATAAGAGCTAATGGGGCATTCTCTGCATCTATTTTCAAGTGGTCCAAAAATGGTAGCAATTAAGGAACTGGAGTGCAAAGATATAAGGGAACTCTGTATGCTATTTCTGCAACTTTTTTGCAACTTTGAAATTATTTCAAAATAAAGGTTATAAAAACATCAATTGGGTTGACTGACATGTAATTTAATTCCCAAAAAAGATTTCTGGTTTAATCTCAGGTCACCCCTACATTCAGCTATGCGCCCCTCTTCTCCAGCTGGCAAACTCCTGTGCTCCTCTGGTTCTATCCCAAACATCACCCACCTCTCTGGATACTTCCCTGATACCCCTCTCCGCCAGGAGGAGATAGTCTTTCTCTTTACAATCACTCTCTGGTCTCTTTCCTCCTAATGGCACTCTCTTCCCTCTAGCCTACCTTCACAACCCTGTAGTTAGTTGCGCCTTGTCTGTCTCCCACACTAAATTATGAGCTCCCAAGAGCAGGAAGAACCCGCGCTTATGCATCATAATATCTCCAGCACTACTACAGCCTTGCACACAGTAGATGCTCAAGGAGGCATTGTGGTATTGCATAAGACCTCTGGCTCTGGAATCAGATTATCTGGGAATCAATCTCCCTCTGCCACACTCTCACTGCAAAATCTTGGGCAAGCTACTTACAATGTACTCATCTTTAAAATGGAAATACTATCAATACCTACGTTCACAGACTTGTTATGAGGTTTAAGTGAGAAAAATCTAGGTAAAGGGCTTAGCACAGTGCCTGGCACAAATCAAGGGTCTATACACATTAGCTAATGTGAACGATTATTAATTGGGTTTGATATTCATTGAACGCATGAATGATTATTGTAAGGATAGGGATTAAGCGAGTAGAGCAGGAAGGCATTAGTTGAGGAAGTGTTCCTGGAATGAGTCAGAGAAGGTAACCACAGGTTGCGGAAATGAGAGGAGCATTTGTGACATGCTCCCATTAACTTGACATTTAAGCATTCACTGCTTAGCACTGGGAGAGATACAAAGTGGGAAGCATGCACACCACCTTCAAGGTGCTTTCAGTAAAGATGAGAGAACTGACAATCACCCGGTAGTCTATGCAAACAATGCTAGATAACAGTAATGAGCTAATTGCTTAGCTATGTGGCTAAACCATGAGTACTGCAGGAGGTTACAGAGAGGCAAGGTGGTAGTCATAACCTGCATTTACAGGACTGATGGCAGTACACAAAGACTGTTCATCTCCTATCTCCCGTGAGCCTCCCAACTGTGAAATAAGCAGAGCAGGCATTACTATCTCCATCTTATAGATAAACAAGCGGAGGCTCAGAGAACCAACTTTATTCACCGAGGTTGGAATGGAAACTCGGGTTACTCCTTCTAACCTGCTAAGTCACTAAGGGCTGGAGGGTTACAGAGTAAGACAAGATTAGAAAAGCAGTGATATTTAGCTGTAGCAGATTTTCTACCACTCATATAACATTGCCAAATTTTAGAAAATCCCTGAAAGGGGCCTAGGGAAAATAAATAAAAGATCAAAGGAGATGATAGACAATAAACAGAAAAACTATGTTTGAAGGCCAAAAATTAACCAAAAGCATACACATGATAAATAGCACCAAGAGAATGAGGGCTGTCTATAAAAGAATAACTTGTGTGGCTCAGGAACCAGAAGATAGAGCCACACTTCTTAGAATTCTGCCTGCTTGGCCTGAGGTTTTGGCTCCATAAAACAGTTATAGCCAAGATTACCGAACATCTGAGGTGGCAAAGCACTCATTTCCACTGCAGGAAACTGTGGTCAAGGTAATCAAGGTAACTGTTTTAGCCATGCCAGTTGTCCTTACCTGATAAATCGTTTTTAAAAAATAAGGCTACCAATATTGCAAAGGACTCTTGCCAAGCCTTCTTTGCTGGTTTCTTTGCCATTTGCCTCTAAACCTTTCTTCACAAAGCATGTCACACAGCAGAACGGCCCAGTGATAGAGTATCTTCAGCCTTCCCTGATGCCCACTTTCCTGATGACACCCCACAGTCTGAGGAGACTGGTGTGCCTGTTCAGCTCCACCCAGCTTGATTCAGTTAAAAGGTCTTCAAGTCTGGTTCCCATGCTCTGATAACCCTGTCTTCCAGGTGACAATACAGTAAAAATGATAACGATTTCCTGCCGTCTGCTATACTTAGAAATAACTGTTAGAAAAACAGATCAAGAGGATAGGAGACCTGAAAAATCTCTTTTGCCCTTGACAGTCCAAGGCTTTGGTTGGCTTGTCCAGAGATGTAGTTGAAAATATATTGTTGAAAATAATTACAGAGCTGTTCTCTGTATGATCGAGATCGTAGATGAAATGAGGGGTTACTTAGATTACAACCACAACTGTCCTTGGCCATCATTTTTCTTTTTCTCTCTCTAACAACATCTTTTGGTTTTCATTGCAGTTTTTTTCTTTCTGTTTTATCTTAAATGATTAGCTTCCTCACACTGAAGGTCTTCCACAAACAAACCCCTTTCCTTTTCCAGAATTACATCCCTCAAATAGAGTGCTCCTGCCAGGCTCGACTCCATGTGGGCTTAACATATCATTTTTCTTTTTCATATCTGTGAAACTGCTTCCAACTCCCCTGCCTGGAACGTTCTCCATGTTCCTATGTCAAGGTTTGATTCAAGCCCTTTTCTCTTCCAGGAAGGTTTCCTTGACCATCTCATCCCACCTCAAGGCATACTCTTTGCAATCCTACTGGGTTTATCATCATTTTATTTTTGTTTATATTTATATTCCACATTTATATTCCATCAGCGCTTAATACACAGCTGCTCCAAGCCAAGTGCTGGAGCATTTTATTTTACACAACTCAATTTCCTCAAGTATTTTTCTCTAGTTATTACCTTAAGCAGGATATAAGGCTTTTTAAGATTTGGGATCAAGTCCTATTTTGGGGTCAAGGGATTTGTTTGGCATCCATCAAATTAGGCCATCAAGTTCTCCACTTAGTTATTCATCATAAATAGGTATCCTTCCTCAGCAAATCCCTACAAACCTAAGTAATTCTCCCTCTTAATTTTCTGGAGCAGTTTTTAATCTGTTTATTTACATTGTAAATAGAAACCTTTCTGGGCATTTATATTCCTGGAGTTTATCTGCAAGGGAAATAACTAGAAATAACAGATCTAATTCTATTATCTCCTGCAAGATTCTGTCTCTTTCTTCTATCTCAAATGTTTTCACCTTGAAACTTCTTTTCTCCCATCCAGGCATTCAGCCATTCACATATACATGTGTGTGCATGCACCCACGCATTCATTTGTTGAAAATCTAGTATGTACCAAGTATTGGGCAAAATGATGCGGGCACAGATTTTTTAAAAATTCTTGATCTTGAGGGCTTGCAGATACATCTATAAAACACTGTAATAAGTGCTATGCATTTATTCAGTCATTCAACTAGAATTTATTGAGTACCTTTGGTGTGGTGGCTCTGTGTGAGTGCATAGAATGGAAAGACTGACAGACACAGACCGTATTCCCTTGGGGCTTGCAGTCTAGTCTGTGAGACAGGTGAGCATGAGATGTTAGGTAAGCATAAAAATATGACCTGTGGGTCCAGAGGGAAGAGGTAGAGTCATGGAAGGCTTCCTAGAGTTACCGATATTTGGGCTAAGTCTTGAAGGGTGAGTTAAGAGCTAGCCAATGCAAAGGCAGAAAGGGAAGGTAATCCAGAAGGAGGTGTAAGAAAGCGTGGTACATATGGTACATGGTGTATTTGGGGAACAATAATTTGTTTATTCCCATGCTCAGGTCTGGAAAGAGTATCAAGTAGAAAGACCAAGTCCTTGGAAAAGTCTGGATCTAACAGCTCTCTTCCTCCATATAGTTAAGGGTGGGTAAGGGAGCCTGGGGAGCAGAGGCACTGTGGGCAGCCCATCCCCCACTGGCAAAGGTGACTTAAGCTCCCCAGGCTGCACACTCTCAGCCTCTGGGCTGACTGGCACACGCCTGAGCTGGAATGGCCATTGTGCTCCTTCTCAGTCCATCCTAAGGGTGTCATCCCTCACTGAGGATTTGAACAGGGTTACTGGTGCTTCAAGCAGGCCCTCCACATGGTTTCATCAGACCCTAAATCCAATTCAAGCCTGGCTTGGCAGAGGAAACAAAAGAGCTAGTCCCCCAGGAGGTATCTCCCTGTTTCTATCTCCTGAGTTTGACATGTGAGGAGTCAGAGGAGAAAGCAGTTAGCTATTGATTCAAAGTGATTAATTCCATCAGTGCTGGCACATGGACACACACATACACCCCTCCCTGCAGGTAGCGCCTGCTCAACACAGACCAGGAAGGGTTCGATTCACACAGAGGTTTTGTTTGCAGGAAATGGAAAGCAGCAGTGCCTGTGCTCTTTACCCCTTAAGGGTGTTTATTTGAGGGGAAAATGAGACCTTTCATAAGTGTTTTTATGTGTGACCACACAAAAATGACCTAAAATCATTTTTCAAGTTAGGTTTAAAGATCTCTCCAAGTAGAATATATATCTTACTCTTTGAGGTTTTGTTTACTCAGGTCAAGTTAAAGGATTATTACCAGGCTAAAGTCTGAATAATTTTAAACTCTCATATTAGGATTTATATTAGCTGATTAAATCCCTCATTTGCTTTTGATTATCCATGACACTCATTTATTGCTAGGACTTTTATCCTTAGAACACTTTTCTCTCCATCCTGGGTGATATCTTAAACAAATTCATGGGTCATCAAATATATACTATTATTATTCAAGAAGTTATAGGTTTACAGAAAAATCATGCAGAAAATAGAGTTACCATATACCCCCCCCCCATTTTTATCATCTTGTATTAATGCGGTATATTTGTTACAATTGATGAAAGGATATGATTATAATTGTACTATTAACTATAGTCCATGGTTTACATTAGGGTTCACTATGTTGTACAGTCTTATTAAAAAGTTTATTCTAGTAACATACATACAACTGAAAATTTCCCCTTTAAACCACATTCAAATATATAATTATACTCACAATGTTCTGCTACCATCACCACCATCCACTATCAAAACTTTTCTATCATCCCAAATAGAAAGTTTGTACCATTTACACATTAACTCCCCATTTCCTACTCCACCTTGGCCCCTAGTAAATTGTATTCTAGTTTCTGACCCTACAAATTTGCTTATTCTAATTATTTCACATCAGTGGGATGATACAATATTTGCCCTTTTGTGTCTGGCTTATTTCACTCAATATGATGTCTTCAAGGTTCATCCATGTGGTCCCGTGTATCAGAACTTCATGGTTGAATAATATTTCATTGTGTGTGTCTATATCACATTTTATTTATCCATTCGTCAGTTATGGGCACTTGGGTTGCTCTGATCTTTTGGAAGTTTTGAACAATGCTGCTTTGAACATTGGTGTGCAAATATCTGTTTGAGTCCCTGCTTTCAATATACCTAGAAGTGGGACTGTTGGGTCATATGGTAGTTTTATACTTAAGTTTCTGAAGAAGTGTCAAACTATCTTCCACAGAGGCTGCCTCGTTTTACATTCCCTCCAGCAACGAGTGTTTCTATTTCTCAGCATCCTCTTCAGCACTTGTAATTTTCCATCTATTTTTAATACTAGCCATTCTAGTGGATGTGAAATGGTATCTTATTGTGGTTTTGATTTCCATTTCCCTGATGGTTAATGATGTTCAGCATCTTTTCATGTGCTTTTTGGTCATTTGTATATCTTCTTTGGAGGAAAGTCTATTCAAGTCTTTTGTCCATTTTTATTAAAAATTTTTTAAGATACTTAGATCACATAAATGTTACATAAAAAATATAGGGGATTCCCATATGCCCCACTCCCTACCCCTCCCACACTTTCCCACATTAACAGCATCCTTCATTACTGTGGTACATTTGTTACAATGGATGAACACATATTGGAGCATTGCCACTAAATGTAGATTACAGTTTGCATTATAGTTTAAACTCTCTCCTGCACAATTTTCTAAGTTATGACAAGATATATAATGGCCTGTATCTGTAATTGCAATGTCATTCAGGACAACTCCAATGTCCCGAAAATGCCACATATTACGCCTATTTTTCCCCTCTCCTTCCCCTCAGAACCTCAGGTAGCCACTGCCTCCACATCAATGATAAAAGTTCTTCCATTGCTAAAGTAACAGTAAGTCCATAGTAGAATAAGAGTAAGCCTACTGCAGTCCATCGTTCATTCCCCGATCCTAAGGATTCTGGGATGGTGATGCCCACTCACCTCTAATTGAACTGGGTTTTGTCCATTTTTAAATTGGGTTGTCTTTTTCTTGTTTAGTTGTAGGATTTCTTTATATATTCTGGATATTAAACCCTTATTGGATATGTGGTTTCCAAATATTTTCTCCCACTGTGTAGGCTGTCTTTTACTTTCATGATAAGGTCTTTTGATGTGAAAAAGTTTTAAATTTTGATGAGGTCCCATTTATCTATTTTGTTGTTGTTGCTTGTGCTTTGGGTATAAAGTCTAAGAAACCATCACCTAACACATAGTTCTGAAGACACTTCCCTATGTTTTCTTTTACAAAAGTCAACTCAAAATGGAACAATATTTAAAATATACTTGGATCTGATAAACTGATAAATTGCCCTAAATCCCAACCTTACATTTAACAAGCAGATGGCAGCATGAGCACAATGTCAAAGAATCATACTGATCCCAGAATTTTGGATTCCAACAGACCAGGGTTAGAATCTACTTCTACCTGTATTTATAACCTTGGGCAAGTTACCCACTTTGAATCTCAACTTTTTATTTGTAAACGGGGTCAACAACTACAATAATAGCTTCCAATTAGGCAATGTACTAGGCACTGTTTTAAGGACTTTAGATGAATTCGTAAATCTTGATTCTCATTCATTTATACTAAATAACTAGGAAAAGTCCTCAAACTTCATGAATGCAGCTTTTTCTAATTATTTCTCCTCCTCATTTCCAACTTGACCTCTTGACCTCTCCCCCTCTACTCTTCCCTCTTAAATAATAAGGAGTGCTTTTCTTATTGATGGATAGCACATCTTTGGAAAGGACAAAAGATTGCTACCTGAAGTATCTGGTACCTTCTTAGCTGTGCATAAAATTCTCAATTTATTTCTATAGTGTTAGGGCAAAAAGTATACAGAAAGCATAGAAAAGTCTTTCAGTAGTTTGGCAAGAAAATCCTTTCCTATCCTAGTTAAGAGTGTATTATGAACACCTTTATCACCTGGGTCGCCTAATCCGTCATAAAATTTGAGCTCTTAGCGCATCTTTAGGAAAAGGAAAACTCTTATATAGAGCCTATCTTTAAATAACCAGGCAGTCATATAAATGCTTTACATATATTAACTCATTAGTCTTCCCCAAGCCCCTATGAGGTAGGTATCACTTCATCTTTATTAAACAGATAAGGAAACAAGGACAGAGAGGGGTTAAGTGACTTACTCAAAGACATAAAGCCAATAAGTGGCAGAACCAAGATTTGAACTCAGAACATTTGGCTCTAGATACTATATTCTCATTCACTATAGCAGTTTCTTGGATCTTCCTGTTAATAATGGACACTGAGCACAAAGTTGGGAAATACTAATTTTCAGTCATTTTAGTTCTAGCTTTGCTAGCTATGTCTAGGTGGGCAAGTCACTTTGTATCTTTGGCCTTTCTTTCCTCACAGATAAAATGAGGAATTGGATCAAATTACATTCTGGGATTCTGCAATCCAAGTCATTGATTGAGATTCATTTGTTAAAAATTTTAAGATCTAGAGAAGTCTGTCAGCCAACATCTTGCTACATCATGGCTTTTCAAAGCTTAAAGAAGGAGGCCTATCACCTTTGGGTATTGAGAGTACTAGTAGTGCTGATAGCACCTACTGGGAGGTGATGAGAATTAGATGTCCCATCAGTTCTCCATGTGATCATGATACCTTAATCACCAGGAGTGAGTGAATCTAGCTTCTAGTAACTGGTTGGCAAAACGTGGGTAGGAGCGAAAATGGCTTTCTCTTTTGTCTACAACAAACATGGAATGCCAATGCCACTTGAGGATTGTGCACTCATTGGTGAAGTGTCTTGATGCATCAGTTTTATCTATCATTGGCATGGTAGTCCACCGATCCTTTACCTTTTCAACTGGCTCTTTTAGCAGAGAGAATTCTTTGTGAACAAATAAGCACATTTAGTATTCAGAAAACCCATCCATTTCAGACACTACTTTGTTTATACAGGATGGTTTTCAGGGTTCCCAAAATATGCTAAGTAGCAAATGATTACATTCTTGAACTGGCATAAATAGTGGGATAGGCTTACATTTAGAGTTTATTTAGGCTCAGAGAAACAACAGAAAGGCAATTTTACACATTTGGGGTGAAAAAAATGCAGTAAGATAGTATAACCAATAATACCAGGCTTCAACACACTGCCTTTCTGTATGTCAAGAGAAAGGAATACAGTACATAAAACCACTGTCTACACCTATATAAATACAGAGCTGCAGCAAGACCATGTGTGGTGAAAAGTGGTGTGCTGCTTGCCAACCCTGTTCTGTGGAACTACCCTCCAGGAGGTGTTAAGTATGCAAGGGTGAGCTGGAAAACAGCACTTTCTCTTTTCTAGATCAAGGCAGGGTCAGTCCAGCCCATATGTGGTTTCACTTCTCCCCACTATGGGTCAGTTATATTGTCAAACCCCATAAATTCAAATTCATGACAGTGCCCATTTTCACATAAGTTGTTTCTAGGTGTGTCTAGGATGTGCCTTCAGAATGTCTGTGGAAGCGCTTAGCAGGTAACACAGAATAAAGGGGAGAGAAATGAAAGCTGTTTCTTGGCCCCCAAACTGTCACCTTACTATCTCCTTGCAAATTGCAAACAAATGGTCTACTATTCATGGCCCCCAAAATGCTGCAAAGTCAAGTTGGACAGTAGGGCGCATCTTGTGAGGAAGACCTGGCTCCACTATCATCTTCTCCACCACATTGGAATTCTGCCATCACTTTCCTCACAAAAAAAGCATTGATAACTGGTATCTCTCTAGTGTGGTGGATTTTAAATCAATAAAGACCTTGCTTATATCTGTTTCCTTCTGTGATTTTTCCATAGCTTGATGATACTAAAACTGTGTAAGCTCTGGGCACTGCATTCTCCGATTTTGCCAGCTTGCTAATTGGGAGGAGCTGGAGCTGAAAAAGTGTAGTAAATTGGGGGAGGGGTGGCAGTGGCGGGGGGGGGGGAGTGGTGCACTGACCACCCACAGAGATTTCTTTTACATTTCAGGGAATTTCCCCAATAAGTGCATCAGTAAAATATAAGCTTTATTTTCTATCATGAAGAACTTAAATTCAATTTCTCAGAATTGAATCAGAGAGTATCCTGGATATACTGTGGAATTATCTACAAAGTCATCCCATACACACTTAAAAAATTTAGTCAGCCTTTTTAAAAAATGGTGTTATTTATTTTTATCACCCCCCCGCCCCAGATGGCTCCCGTGTCCGTTTTTTCACTGTTTTTGCTTGTTGTCTGCGTGTTGTTCTTGCTCATTGTCTGCTCAGTCTCTGTTTGTTTCTTATTAGGAGGCACTAGGAACCAAACCTGAGACCTCCCGTGTGGGAGGCAGGTGCCCAACTGCTTGAGCCACATCTGCTCCCCGCTCGTTTTTCATTCTTGCTTGCTGTCTGCTCATTGTTTGCTCGCTGTCTTACTTGGTGTTTTTTGCTTGTGGTCTGCTCATTGATTTTTTTTCTCATTGTCTGCTTGTTGATTTCTCTTGTTGTCTGCTCATATTTTTGCTCATTGTCTGCTCATTGTTTGCCTGTCTTCTTTAGGAGGCACCAGGAACGAAACCCAGGGCACTCTGATGTGGGAGGTGGGCGCCCAACTGCCTGAGCCACATCTGCTCCCCCCATGTATACTTTTGACTCTTATAAAAAGAAAAATCTCATGTTTGGCATGTGGGATTTTACTAAGGCCGGAGTATAAATTTCATTTTTTCTTACTCCCTAAACTTCAAAACAACATGAATATCAGTTCCCAAACTGAGATTTCTCTGTAATGTTGCTGTCTGTGTTAAGCAAATCTTCTGAGGACATCTGCAGAATGAATAAAAATTTGGAAAACTGATCAGATAGTAGGACACTGAAAACCAATACTGTGCAATGCCCCACGTGGCAAGGGATGAAGGGGAGAGTGGGAAGGGGTCCTAGGAAAGGATAAGAGAAGGAAGTGGCACAGAAAAGGAGGCAGAGACCCAGAGCTTCTGTGGAGCAAGAGAAGTTGTGTGTGTGTGTGTGTGTGCGCGCGCGCTTGCACACGTAGGGGGTGGTGGTGGTAATTTACAACATGAACAGGCCATCAGCTATGCATAAAGTAGGCCAGTGGTTGTTAGTAGTGGCAGAGGAAGGATGCAAAGTTCCAAGACTGCCTCCGAAGTCTTCCAGATTCCTAAGCATCTCTCTGGATGACTTAGTATTTCTTTATAAAAATGTTTTCTTAGGACCTGAGTGCTTTGCCTAATGACTCAGTGTTGGGTTTTAGGACACTTGCTTTAGGTCTATTCGATTCCTATTTTAGCATGCTTCATTTCTTATACATTTGGTTTTACCCTGAGAAGCATATGCACTAATGAATTTTTTTACTTGTCCCTTAAGCACTAGCTTTTACCAAGGGGCTAGTTCTACCCTTAATAACTGAGACTATGAGAGGAAGGTTATCTGCTGGAGATGAGTTGACTTATTTGTGATCTTCACAAGGTGATAAACTCCCATGAGGCTAGGTCTGATTTTTTTTTTTTAAAGATTTATTTTTATTTATTTATATATCCCCCCCACCTTGCTGCTTGTTCTTGCTGTGTTCATTTTGCTTTTGCTTTCTTCTGTGTCTGCTTGTCTCCCCCTGCTGCAGCATCCTGCCGAGTCAGCTCACCGCGCGGTGGCTTGCCCTTCTCAAGGAGGCCTGCCTTCTTGAAGAGGCCCTGGGAACTGAACCCGGGGCCTCCCATGTGGTAAACCAGGGCTCTACCAACTGAGCCACAGCTGGTTCCTGGTCTGATTCTTTTCATTTTGGTAATTCCCATGTCTACAGCATAGTACCTAAAAGAAGGTAGGCGATGGATGAATGGATGGGTGGATGGATGGAAGGAAGCTGGGTGGATGGTGGGAACTTGATAAACACAATTGACAGAGGGAAAGATTGAAACAAAAGCTCTTAGTAAGTGCCTTGGAATTTAACAGACCTTGTATCTGTTAGTTATGTGACCCTTCTATATTCTCAGTTTTAAAATCAGGCTAGGGAATAGTGTTATCCTTATTAAAATGTGGGCAAGATTAAACAAAATCATGCATGTAAAGTGACGAGCACAGTGCCTGGCATACTGTAAGCTCTCAATAAATGGACACTATTAGGGAGTTCCTATCTTGCTTAAACAGGGACTATGAAGGTTGATAAGAATGGGGTGGGGGAGGATGCCCTGGATCTTATCTGTTTTGTTAGATATTCCTCCTTTCCTTATTTTTTTCTTCACACTCTTTTTCCCTTTCTCCAGTTCTCTTTTTCCTCTTCCCTCCTACAGTGATTTGAGGAGATAATTGGTGAGGCATAACATCACATATCTATATCTCTCTCTCTATATGTACACATATACACGGACACAGCTGCTCATTTTCAGTACTCACACCTCACTTATTTAAGGGCCTTACTTCCTTCAGTCATGTCAGAACAGGATATTAACTTTTGAGAAATATTTGGACTCTGTCTCCCCAGCCCCCCACATCAACATCTCATTCCTGAAAAACACACCTAATTGGATTAGGTGCTAAAGTCCAAAGGAATGTCCCAACAAGAACTACCTTTTTCAGGCTTGGTGGGCTCTGTGAGAACCAGCTGCTCTGCTTCCTATTCCAGCAATCTGGCAAGGCTTGTAGAGGAAACTGGTTTAAAGTTAGGTTCTATCCATACCCTCCCCTTCACTCTGTTCCTACAGGGAAATGTAGGAATAAACTGCAATGAGTATGACTTA
>PVKH010012966.1:0-17042 GCA_004027955.1 Chaetophractus vellerosus
TCAAATCACATATGCTTCTATTAAAATCATTTGGATTTTTTGCGGTTTTTTTTTTTTTTTTTTTTGGTCCTCTTGTTTAAATACTAGAGCTGGAATGGATAAAAAGAAATTAAACCTACGAAAGAAGCTTGGAGCCCTTAGAATGTCTAGATTAGAGTCACCAAAGCAAGCCTTGATGCCAGACACTCAACTTTGCTCTCAGATCCCCCCATCTTCTCCAACCCCCCAAGCTGCACACACACCCCAATTTTGCTACTTTTTAACATTGGTTCCCAGAAATGTACGTTCTCATCTGGAGTATACATTTCACAGTGGTTATGAACTGGAGTTCGAATTTCAACTTAGCTCCACACCTCGTTTCCATATTCAGATCTTCACAGCTAGAGCAAAGTAGAGGACTGGGGAAATTACCTGTATAATTGCAGCAATGAGCCTGCCTTTATCTGCATCATCCAGGAATCCTGTATCTTGCCTTTCCAGCTCTAAACTGAGTGCCTGTGAGGAGAGAGAGGGAGACGACCTGGTGGATGCTAGTTACCAGGCAGAACTAATTAGAAATAGATCTTGATATTAAAGGTATTCATCTTTTCCCTACTCAAAATTTAAACAAGCTCTCATTACTCTATATGATGAGGGGGATTTTTAACCTTCCACTCAGAGTTTTATTGCCACAGACAGTGGACTGTTAGAAAAAGAGAACCAGTGCAGAAAACAGCAGTTGGAAATCGAAGCCCCTCTTTACCAGAATCCCTGCCATATATGTTGTGTCACTCACCTTCTAGACACTCAGTACAACCATTCAATCTATTGAATCAAGAGACTGTTTGATCTTATCTGCATCTGTGAGCTGACTGTCAACCTGCTTAGGCTGCATATTAAATCATCTATAGTAGCTGTATCAAGCTGGGATGATCTGTTAATTCTAAATTTATTAACCCTTGGAGTGCAGTCATCATGTTTAATCTAGTGTAGCCCGCATTTATTTTACAAGACTAAATCCTTCTTTAAGATATGGCTGTGCTGTAGGTTAAAAACAGCTAATGTGGGTTTCATTATGATAATTAGGGGGAGAGACTGTCTGAAAAATGCTAGTGTGGCTATCCTAACGGGCTGTGTGTCTGGACCAGGCGCACTCCTAGGCTGGGGTCTGCCTGTGAAATGAAATTTTCTCCAGAAACAATTCTGTCTCTAAAATGAATGCAAAAGGAAAAAGAGGAAGGGGAAGAAAAGGGAAGGGGGAAGGCCTCTGACAGATTTCCGGTAGTCCCAGGCCACAAAAGACAGATTTCCATGGCAGTGTCAGCCCCTAAAGTGATGCCTGAGGAATAAAATTTCCAAAGACACACACCTGACAAAAACGCCAACAAAATTCCTTAAGGGAGTCGAACTTTTTGATCAGTAAGGACCACCTATTTCTGGATTGACTGATTTTTTACCTCACACCCAAACAAAAACAATTCTGAGTGATCCAAAATATAAGGCAGTCCTTCTTAAGAGAACAAATGTTCGTTTAGTATGTTAATCTGGTCCTCAGACAAAAATAAATAAAAAAGAAAAGAAAGAAAGATATCCATCTCTTCTACTTGCCCATTACTGATGTTATCACCATATTCATAGCTTTTCTTTCAGACACAAACTGCTAGGCATGCTCCCTTTTTTGGTAACCACGTGCCTGATATCTCGCTAATGTAGCCTAATAACAATTTTAGCATTCAGATGAAGCGATTTCATTCTGTGACTGCCTTTTCTATTAGATTTGATTTTGAGAAGCCCCAGTGGGTGCCTCCGAGGCAGAGATCTATCTGTGAGGCTGCTACCGACTCAATAGCAGCCTGGGCTAACCTTGACCTTTCCCGAGACCCCGCTCCATCTGGTGCCAGCCTGCTTTCTACCCCCCCCCCCCCCTTTTCTTGCTTCATAGTCAACATTGATCAAGGCAGAACGGAGCGCCTCGTCTCCTGGAAGGGCTGGGCAGGCTCAGGAGGACAGCACATTTCAGTATATGGAAATGATCAAGCCTCTTATGCAATCATAAATCTACATAGGAGTCTTGTGATTTGATATTTCATTCACCTCCAAAGGTTTTTTTTTCTCCCTCCAAACACGGATTTATAAGCTCTGTAAGAGCTCCTGGACAACGGCTTTCCCCAACACCTGGAAATTATCAAGCTTGCTGCTTGCTGAATGATGCTAACAGCTCTAATACAGCAAATTCATTTTTAACAACTCACTGGCTTTTATCTAGGATTTGTGTGTGTGTGTGTGTGTGTGTCTTCCTTTAAGAAAAATCTACCAAAGCAATGGATAGTATCAAAGACACCAAAATCAAATCTGACTTGATTATCCTTCATCTCCACACCCATCCCCATTATATATTTGTAGATAGATTTTTCTAGCTCTGTGTTCTGTTCCCTTTTTTTAACTGCATAAGAAGGAAGAGATAAATAGGAAAAGAGGGGAGTGAAGGAGATGAGAGGGAGACACAGAGAGAACAAGGAAAGAGAGAGAGAGGGAGAGGTGCCAAAGGCAGAGAGGTAACTGGATATAACACTTGGATGGAAACCCACCTCTCCCTCCCTAGGCCATGGTCCTCCTTTCCCAGAGACCCACACAAATGCCTCATTCTCTAAATCATCCACTACAGGACACAGATGCCTCCTCTGCCTCACACTCTCTCTTTCTTTCCTCCTCTTCTCTCGGTACCTGGGGGCTGGGTGGTAAAGAGGCTGACTGAGGGGGAGTCACGTGGGCAGCCCGTGGGCAGCGGAGGCAGCAGCTCAAAAGAAATTGACTGACTGGCCGCTTGGGCGCATTTCAATATATGGAAATGACCAGAGGCTTCTGCAATAAATCAGCACTCAACACTTTGTCATTTTTCTAGTTCTGCTTCATTTTCCTATTTTCCTCTTCTCCTCACAGAAGCCTCATTTCTTGCATTTTGCCCTGCCGCCTCTCTTGCCACCTTCAACCCGTCACCCTCCCCAAATTTTGTCCCATCCTCTCCAGCTGCCCCGCCCCCTTCTGTTCTCTGAATCCCTGTAATTGGAAACATCCGGTTGACGGCGATTCTTTTTCTTTCCTTAAAAAAAAAAAATTTTTTTTAAACAAAATCGGGCAGTATTTGCTCTTGTGTCTCAGATTTCCTTTGACAAGAGGGGCCCGGGATGCGCTTACGTCGTCCCCAGGACTGGTACCTTAAGCTCCTTGAGATAAAGAAAAAAGAGAAAGACCGCGGTCCCGGCTTCGCCTGTCCCCACTCCTGCCCGGGTCCCCACCCTTGAGGAGTTCTCTTAGCGCACTTAAAAGAATATCAGAAGCAACTTGTGCCATAAAATGCCCAGGAGAGCGCTGGGTGGGTAAGCCAAGAGAAAAGGGGAGGATGTAGTGGGAATCGAAGTCGGTTTTGCAGGTTCCTGCTTTTCTTTTGCAGATTCTCGGGTGCCCTCTACCTAACCCTGCCCCTGTGTATGCATCGGGTCTTTTTCGGAACCAAAGCTGCGCGTCCCGGCAATCTGCAATTATTCTGGATATTTCTCAGGAGCTCAACGCACCCTGAATTTCGTGGCGCGTGCAAAGCGAAATTAACAAAACCCCACGACTGCACTGTTTCTTGTTATGTGTGTGTATGTGTGTGTGTTTAAGTTCGGTGCAGAAGCAGTCGCTACCTAGCTTCCTTTATCCCCTCCCCCAGCTCCTACTTGAGATTTCTAATCTTTCAACTTGGGTCTCTCTAGTCGACTGGGCAGCCTCTCTTTTTTCTTCCGCTTGGATCTGGGAACAATAGGCATGTAAAGGGTCAGTGGGCATCACCCTATAAAGCTCAGAACCTAATTAATTTTATTAAAGGAGGATCTGTTTATGCAATATGACAGCCTGGGGGAATTAACCATTTGAGGACGTAGACGCTGTTCAGAAACCAGAGATTCAGAGATTCCTTTCTCACATCATAAGCTCACACTCCCTGTCCCATTGGATCCTGGGCGGCACTGGGATCCGGGTCTGTTTTTTGTTTGACCTCGTGAAGAGCTTGTCTAAACCCCGGGGTTCTGCACAATTCGAGGGACACCCAGAATATCCATATATTCCCATTACCAGCCGACAGAGCGTTGAAGTGCTCGCCCGTTCAGTCTGTAGAAGTGACAGCTCAAAAGGTCTCACTATTGGGAATGGGGGCGGGAGGGGAGGCGGGGAACGACCTCTGACGTGTCCTAAAGTGAATATTTGATGTTCAGAAAACAGTCCACTTGGAAATAACATTGTATGAAATTCAATATGCCTTCTCAAGAGCAAAGGGAAATGTAACCGTTTTTAAGTTATTATTTTATATTTTTCCTGCCACTCTGGTAACTTGAAATACATTTTTAATAACCTCCTGGAAAAAAAACAATTTAATAGTTCAGACATATTGTTCTTTGACTTAATATCCCTGTGTGTTCCTTAATTGCCAAAACAAAGTTTATTTCATTTACAAAGGCTAACTTTATATCTCCTAGGAATTCTAATATCATAGTCTTGTGGGTTTTTTTATCATCACCTTGGATTTTGTTCAACAGGGATCTAGAAATGTATAGCATATGTATAGAAATAGATATGATAAAATATTCAAGAGCTCTCTGAAGGAAAATGTGCTTGAAAATAACCCCCTCTTTTATGGAATTTGTTTTGATTTAGATCTATAGATAGTAAAAAGAATGAAAGAAACTGTGAATTACACTGAATATAAGATGTTTATCACTTTAATATTACACTTCCTAGCTTCCATGTTACAGAGCTTTAGAATACTCCCCAAACTTTCAGATTGAAACTGTGCCTTGTGCGGTCTGAGGTTTGTCTGGAAAGACCTGCCAGCACATGCCAGCTAAAAATGAGTGTCAATTAATAATAATAATAAAAGCTCCCTTATTTCTACACTCATGTAATTTAACAGGTTTGGAGAGGAACATAGGATGACAACAGTTGTGAGAACATTCCAATATATGCAGTTCTAACAGCTTTCATTCTAAGACGCCAAGCTTTCCTAAAATAGAATGGCTTAACATTTCTTTTTTATATTAAAAGTCCAATCTACACTTCACATAAAATGTTTTTTTTAATCACAAAAATATTTGTCTCTAACAAAATGCACTTTTTGTTTTACCAAGAAAGCAAACATCTTGAAACAGATTCTCCCAGCTTTTTACAGCTCCCCATTGCAATTTCTGTGCTATTTTCAACGGCCCCCTCCCCCATAAGAGATACTTTGAACACTAGAATAAAAATAATTACTATTGAAATACTGAACTAGAATGCCCTGCTTCCCAATATTGCTGACAAAATCTCTAATTCTCAAACTGCTCTCTGATGGAGCTAGGCGAATTGGGGAACTTACACTGATATTTCTAAGTGCAGTTTGTTGTTTTAAAAACATATTGTACTGATTAATAAAAATGTGAAATAATTTGAGTTACAAATTTTGAACTACGAATCGCCATCTGCTCAAATGGGGGAAAACCAAAAATTGCCGAATATATTTTCGCACCTCTTTTTTTTCCATGATAACATAAACAACATTCCTGAATAATTAAAAAAAGAAACTGACTACACTTCATGCATTTTTATAGTTCAACAACTGCTTGGTGAGTCCACCTTCTCAAATGTGCAATTATTTTTTTCTTAATTACTTACATATGTTCTATCGGAAGATGCACACTCTAGTGCTTTTCCTGTGTATTGTACAAGTCACTTCAGCTCTATCTTTTAGGACTACAAGACCTTGGGTTCATATGGTAAAAATAAGCTGCAAGTCCTGTTACCCCAAATTGTTCCTAGGTGCCAATTAAGTCAGAGACTTGTGAGAACAGTCAGAATATCCTTTGGGAGTGGGAAGAAAGAAAAAAAAATCCATGAACCCAGACTGGGAGGAAAGAGCACTGTCCATTTAATAAATGCATAGCTACAAAGTATAATAAACAACTTAGTCTATCTTTTGCGGATGGGAAACGAAACGTACGTAGATATGCCACCCATGGCTATTGAACGTAGTTGTCCATGGTCTGGCATCCAGGATCCAGTGGAATTTACTATCCCACCAGCAAAAACAGTGAAACAGTATCTAGGATGTAGCAAGTTGTTGCCATTCATGCAGTGACGATGATAACCCAGGAGTCATAGACAAAATTAGATCCAGTATAGATCCAGTATAGAGTTGGACATACTACTTTTTAAACCAGCTACAAGGCTTGGATGTGAAAGATAAAGCAAATTGATTTTTAATCATTCTAACAGTAAAGAAATGCAATTCTATTCAGTCGATCATAGAATAAGAAGCTACATTTTCCGCTTTTCTTTTTTAAAAGACTGACTGCTCTGGAGGGGGATAAAAAGTGTCCGTCCCCCCCACCCCCCTTTTGAGGTACCAGGGCCGGGGATTGAACGCAGGGCCTCCTGTGCGTGCAGCCGGCGCTCAACCAGTGAGCCACATGGGCTCTGCTGAGTTGGTTTTTTTCGTTTGTTTCCTTGTTGCTTTGTTTTGTTTTGTTTTGGTTTGGTTTGGTTTGGTTTGGTTTGAGGAGGCACCGGGGACCGAACCCAGGGACCTGTGTAGGGACTGAAGACAAGTTAAAAACAAACAAAAAACAAACAAAAAAAAACCCACCCATGCCTTGAGAGGTTGTAGTCCAGAGGATGAACTCACACATATCTAGCTGAGAAGCAAGTCAGGCTGGGAATGGACAATCAAGAAGAGATCAAAGCAGAGGTTTTGCATCTGGTGAGGAAGGCTGAAGATGTGGGGAGAGCGCTCAGGGAGGATGACTCACCTGAGCCAAGACCAAGCGGCACAAACATGCTTGGTGAGTTTGGGAGCTGCAAGTGCTATGATATGGCTGAAAGCATAGGGTAAGTGGCAGGAAGATGTCTGAAAAGGGAGGTTGGGGCAAATTTGGAGGGGGTGTGGGCTCGAATGCCATGACTCTGTAAACATGGAAAACCACTTGAGGCTTTTGGTTAAGGGGTGGTGACATGTTCTTTGGAAAATGTATCCTGAAGATAATTTGGAGGATAGATTGAAGCAAGTTGTTCTCTGACACTCAACCTACTCTCCATCCGCCAACCTGCAGAAGATGTAGTCCATGTGCAAATGACAAGAGGTATACTTACCAGGGATGAAACAGCCACTGCTTTGCCCTTCAGAATGGAAGAGGATGTTTCTGACAGTGATTTTTATATACATGCATAGGATGGCTGAATTTCAGAATCTTCACATATAAAATCTCTATTATTTGGAATCTTTAAGAACCTAAATAGTCCTTCACTGTGTGAATTCCAAGAGTTTTACCTCCAACTGTCACTCCTTCCCCTGACCCAATCTGCCAAACAGTAAAGACCCAAACTCATGAAGGAAACCCTTCCTCTCGACCACTGAGCTTTCATTCTATGCTTGAAGACATCAAAGCTTCTAACCATTCGATCATATTTATTCCGTATTCACTATTTGTACAGTTCTTTGCTGAAACCTCTAAAAAAATGAATCTGATCATACATATTAAGAAAACAAGGATGAATAATACATGTCATTATAGATTTTTTAATTAACCCAAAATCAAATGATTAAAGAGTAGTAATTGTGATTGGTTGACTAGTTGGATGGTGAGCTGGTTTTTAGCAAGACACACCCGGTATAATGAATTTTGTAAATGAAAAACTCTTTAAATTAGAGTCTGTCTGTATAGGGCTGGGGAGATCATCTTATAGAGCTTAAACCACAAAGTTACATGGCTTTTGTTTTACTTCTCCAGCTCTCTAACTGAACAGAAAATAAAAGTATGAAAAATGGGACACCATGCTGCATTTCAAATAGCCTCTGCTAATTAGAAAATTATCCTGTATCATCATAAGGACTGCCAGGATTGTTTCAACATGGGTCTGCTACTATTCCTTTCTGAAGGTCCTATTTTAAAAACCTTGTATCTTGGCTGCTAAAATCACTGCAGGCTGAATCTTGTCAAACAGGAGGAGACTTTGTTCTCCAGTCCTGGACATGGAGCATAACGGTGTCATTTTAAAATGCGTGGAATGTGTGTGTGTCTTGGGGGGAGGGGTGGGAAGGGGGTCATGAAAATTATCTGTAAATGCGTTCCTCTCAGTACACCTTAGCTGTGATCCCAGATCAGAACCTAGTTCTCCTGAGAATAAAGACTGCTCTGACATTTTTGAGTACAGAAAATATCAAGTAACACATAGATTTCTCACACAGGGTTTCGCTAAAATATATATTTTAAAGCAAAGTAGTGTCTATTGTAATGTTTATAATTGTTATCTGCTTCTCTGTTAAATTATTTGTTTTTTAAATTAAATCTATGCTCAATAAGAATAAGGAAAAAGTGTGGATCCCAGTTATATAAACACATAACGCATAAGCAAATTTTGCATGACACAGAATTATATAGCATGTCCATTTTAACATCAAAATTGAGCTCTTATTGTCTGACTTTAGAAAAATGTCAGGAAATCAGAGTTAGATCTGTAATTCCATTCTTAATTATTCCTTTGTGACTTGGTATTATTTTTATGTTTTCCTACTTCAAATATCAAATAATAAAGGATTTAGCTCATCTTCCATATAACGTCTACCACAGTGTTAAGGTCAAGTACAAAAGTGTTATCGCATGAGAAAACTTTCAACCTGAACCTAAAACATCAGGTTCCATTTTATCTGTTTATAATAGGACGTTATTTTAATATAGATTGGCGTGTGAATGTGATATGATTGAAGCTAAGTGATACTTATAAATAGCTATATCCTTGATGAAGATTTAACTCAAAAAATCAGTCTTGGTCTCTTTCTTCTTCTTTTGCTAGCTGTACTTTCAATGATACTGCATCTTTTAGGCAACTTCTATTTAAACATAAAGACTACTTAATCCCTTGAGTTATTCTTATTTAAATTACAGACCCATAAGCTTTGCTTTTCATCCTTGGCAAAAATTAAAAAGTGTCAACTTCAAATTTAAATGCATCTCAATCTAAGAAACAAGTTTAATAGTTTACAGTATGTGGCAATTTGAGTGTGATGACTACTTCTGAGCTCTGTAAGAATTCATTAGCTTAGTTTCTTCCCGTTAGCTTGCAATAAAAATAATAATATTTGCCATTTAGTGGAAGCTTTTCACCCTCAAAGTGCTTTATGGACATCAAGTAGTTTATTTATTAATAATCTATGTTTCTGCTTAATAAACCAGATTCTATTTACAATCAAAGAGAAAATTAGAAAATGTTCTGCATGTGATGAATAAAAGGAGTTGCTAACAGACTATCAAATTACATATTTATTTTGCCCTGCCCATTATTTTTAAATAATTTTCTGATCTCCAATTAAAAATTTCAAAGTCCTAAGCAATAATATATAGAAGTCTGTTTCATGTCTGTTTTTCTAATTTGGGAGGAAGTAGTTTATTTTTCAAACCACCCCCCCCACCACGCCCAATTTATTCATGCAAAAGGAAAACCTGGTTTCAGATACTGCAGATTAGACACCAAAGAGATTTCTTTTCATTTGTGTTTATAAGAACATAGCAGCAGCTCCATGCTATAGGGGAAAGAGCCCCTGGGACCTCTGAGGTGCCAGCTCAGAGACCCTCGGATTCTGCTCTGACTGGATTGGGAACTGCAAATAAATATTTCAAAGACCCACAGTACCCAGGACATTTGAATTTTGTCTCTTTAATTGCCAGCTAAGGACACAAGGTCACCTATTCACGGGCTCTGGCTTCAGGGCAGCCTGTGGATGTGGGCAGGGTTTGGCACAGCCTGGCATGGGTGACCTCTACAAGGGAAATGGTATAAGCTGGCCTGCTGAGGGGCCGGGGAGCCCTAAATGACACCCACAGACCCAGAAAAATACACCTCTAATATATCCACACGCTGTTGTTCACATTGACCTTTGCATCTCAGGACATTTTGTTCCCTAAAAACTCATGTTTAATGGAGGTAATTGGAGCTACTTATGCTTCTATTTTGACCTGTCCATGTTTGCAAGCTCCTGCAGATTCCTTTGAGGGGGGAACATAGTATAAGGAAGGTACAAACTGGTTTACTCAGAGGTTTAAAATGGCTCACTGTCCCGCAGTTTAAACAGATAAACACATGAAGGATCAGGCACTGCCAATACATTAGGAAACAGGTTATACTCATGCTATCTTTTAAGGCTTCGAGATAATTAGGATAACAGGAATATTACCTGATGTTTGGTGATACTTTACAATTTTTTACAGTATTTTCACATATATTCTCTCTTTTTCAATTAAGCATACTTTCATCTCTTTTCACGTTGATTTTGGCTTGTTTGCTCTTTAATATTTTTTTGTTGCGTTTCTTCTAACTGATAAGAATGGGGTAACGTAAACATCACCCCAGCATGTTTGCACAATGCTGCCTTGTTATAATTAAGTGTATTTTTCAAAGGTCTGTAAACCAGTCAGAAAAATTTTGCTCAGAGCTAAGCTTGGAATGTTAGGGTTTGATCCTAGCAAGTTCTTTCAAATACCATGATAACTTGATTTTGGGTCATTTAAAAACATTTACACGTGAAAAATAAACTCTGCGAGAGAGGGTTTTTGTTTTACAGAATGATTTGATGTGCCTCCCACTCTTACTTGTGCGAAGAATGGATGTGTTTAAAAGTTAATTTTGGTCTTTTTAAATGGTGGAACAGAAGCCGTCAAGGCAGAAATAGGCCTTGTGATTCACCTTCGATTTAAAAGCACTAATTTCTGCCTTCCTGGTGCCTTTATAACAACTTGTCCCAATCTTTGGCATCAGAAAGCAACTTTGCAGTGAAAGGGGAGGAGAGAATGGAGGGAGCCACCCCTCTCGCCTGATATCTGCACCTCCCTTTAACACTGTCCATGGGAAGGGCAGAGAGGAACAATTTGCTGAATCTCCACTGACTAGACAGAAGCAGACATCGCCACTATTTAACAATTCCTTCCAACCCATCAACCCGCCCAGGTCTGTCTCCTCACACGCTGAGGCCCTTAACTCACGTTCACCAGCCCCATGTAGAAAGAAGGCCAAGCAGGTAAGAAGACACACCTCTCCCTCTAGACTGCCATTTGCTGCCTCCCTCACTGTCTCCTTCCTAAAGTAGTATTCATATAGAAAGAATTGCAAAGTTGGCCAGGACTGGGAACAAATTGCAATTCGATTGCTTTTATTAAAAAAATTTTTTTTTTGCAAAATAATGGCAATAAATTAAATAATCAAAATATTTAGTTGTGTAAAATGGCTTCTGCCACTCATGCCATGACTTCTTTTCTGGAGGAAGGTTGCTTTTACATACCAATAGGTGTTTTTAAAATTATCTCAGTGTCTATTTAGACATGCTGCTCCAGGAAGGTCTTCTGTTTTTTTCAGTTGAAATTAATATTTGCTAATAAAAGAACTGTCAGGACTTTGAAGTAAACATTCATTCACTTATGTACCCAAAAGAACAGAATGTTTTCAGTTGTCATTTGCATGGTGTCCCTCTGTCCCGGCCTGTCAGCAATCCAGCACAGTGGGAAAGCTCTGGCCCGAGCTGGACAGCAAGCTCAAGACGAAAAGAAGAGGCCTCTTCTCCAACATGGAACAAGGAATATTGAGTTAACTCGTTTCACCAGCCCTGTGTGTTCCTGGCAAAAGCAAAGACAAGGTGTGGGCTGGATTTTGCATTTACTCATCAAGTTTAAGGTGTTGGCTATGAGGGTAACTGTCAAAAGGTAACATAACCTCTGAGAATAAAAGGGGTGGAGAGATGGGAGGATTCAGGAGGAAAAACTCAATCTCACACCTACTAAATGTTCATATCTATTTTGGGCACAAACGGATTCTAAAATTTTGTGGCTTAAAAAAAAAAGTTCAGCGAACACAGTGGAAGCTGCAATGCTGAGACATTTCAACATGGAGACCTGGAAGCACAGACTGGATTTGGAAGCCGACTTGGACGTGTTTAGGATCACAGTCCAAATCAAACATCACACACCGGGTTATCAGCTGGGAGTGGTGCTCCCAAAGGTCCCGCTATCTGGCCACACGGCATCTTCTCCTGGACCTCAAGTTCTCTCCTGCCTTTGCCTTCCTAGCTCAGCAAGGCCCATGCAATAATTGAAAAAAAAAATGAGATTTTGTAATACTTTTCAGGGATTACCAAGTCAATTACTGAGAGAGAGAAAAATAAAAGGGAAATAGTTGTGCATCACATGCTAGGGCACATGCAATTCAAACAGCTCCCAGGGAGTTAAAATTCTCTCTATATGATGAACAGTATGTGCCTACATGTCACTAGCAAGCCCACAGCAGTTTAAGGTAATATTTTGGTCAGTAGGTATAGACCCCAAATGAACAGTGGTTTAAGACTTGGATTGTGAAAGACAGACATGTGCCAAAATTAGAAAAGCATTCTCAGGATATTATTTAACATTCTACATATGTGAGATACAGAATGAAAGAATGAGAATTATCTTAAAATCCCTGCTAAAGCAGGGCCTGCTTTCTCAAGGCAATCTCAAGCTTTAGTAGTTCAGACAGATTCTCTTGCTGACAATTAATATTAATGGGTAGATTTCACAATGTGGCATTATCACACGGGAGATGGGTGGGCACACCATCTGGGTTTTGGCAGGTATTAGATGTAATCAAAGGGATTACTTGGCTCAGGGAGAAATAGAAAACCTTGGGTTTGTTTAGTCTCTTTCCTCTTTTGTTTGGACGCAGCTCTAGGTGTGCTTAACTATTTTTCCCCTTGTCCTTTATTTGTGACCAGGAACATCTCCGGGGGGGGGCAGGGGGTAGGGGGACAAAAAGGGATGGACAGCCCGCAAAGACAGCTTGAGTATGGACCCATGGTCTCTTCTTATTGTAATCCACCAAAGATTTATTGAATGTCCACTATGGCAAGGAGTCGTGCAGGACGCCTCAGTGAGTATGGCTGTTAGCTAGGTGTTAGTGTCCACCCATCTATTCTGGCTACCTTGGGATAGATGAAAGAACACACTGAATCCACAAAGATAAGCAAACACTTCTTGGCCTGTTTTGGCCTCCTTCCTATCATTTACCTCCACTACCATGAAAATAACTATTTAGAAGATCAAGGGGGAGCATTCTTCTCAGATTTAAAAAAAGGGTCACATAATTAGATTATTTATTGGAAACACACAATAAGCTCGACCAGGGAAGTTACAGGTTTACATGTTCATTTTCAGCAAAAATAAATGGAACTCGTTGAGTGGTTGACACTCCCGAAGGAGAAAGGTGATTAGGAAGTCTTGAGGTGGCAGAACCCTTTGATTGCTGCGGCAAGGGGCTTGTGGGTTTCCTGCTCAAAGACTGGTCTGATGGTGCGTGAGAAGTTGGCTTGCCACCCACGACACTCTGGCCCACGAAAGGACGCTTCTTTCTAATGCCCCTTTTCGCTACCCAGGATTGCCTTGCACTCCACAGATACATGCCCTCCTAACACACTCTAATACCGTATTTGTTTACTACTTCTCTCATGTCCATGAAGACAGTAGCTTTGTAACCCCAGCCTCAACCGGCTGGCTAGAGTAGACAGACCCCTCTGTGCCTTGTCACAGCTGCACGGAGCCCCAGAAGAACCCAAGTTCTGTCAAGGTTGTTTCTGGGTCTGATTACCTTGTCCAAAGGAGTACAGCACTTTGTCACTTCCTAGATGATGTGATAATATCCCCGATTTTTTTTCCTAAACATGGATCAAAGTTGTGTCACTCCCATTTGCAAGGATAGCAAGAAATTTATTTGTCACCTTCTGTCCCATGCCACTCACCCACCCTGCAACTCACCCTCTAGTCATCTCCTGAAACACCCAAAGCCCTTTCTTTCCCCCTCAGCTACTTCTGGGCATCTTTTCAGATGCCGCAGGCAGCACGCTCCATGCTTTCATTGCATCTTTATCAAATTTTACTGTAAAAACTATATATCCAGGTACCTAGATCGACCTGAGGCCTTAAAGCTACACTGTCCAATACAGCAGGCACTAGCCACATATGGCTACTTAAATTTGTTCATTTCAATTAAATACAAAGAAAAATTCCATTCCTCAGCCACAGTTCAAGTGCCCAGTAGTGGGATGTGGCTACCATGGTTACCATGTTAGCACAGACACGGGACATTTCCATCATCACAAAAAGTTCCATTGGACTGTTCTAGACAAGAACATGAGGACAGGGCAGGAGGGCAGTTTCCCTGAACTCCTTCTGAGATGAACCCGGGACAGCCAGGTCCAGATGCTCACTAGTTTTCAGTCCAATCTAAACGCCAGGGTCTCTTCTGCTGACACAACACCCAGGCCCTATAGCATTTAAAATCTGGGACTCAGAGCAGTGGTGAAAAAACCTCCACAGTGTAGAATTCTTGGACAAATTCTTTGCCAAGAGGTGGAAGGGGAGGGAGGCCTCCTGGGCAGGCGTTTGGGAGTCGTTCTCACTCCGGCACCTCCAGCTCTTTTGCCCTTACCTCAAGCCCGCGTGGGCTGGACCTCTGGGGTGGGGGAACCGTGGCGGGAGGATGCCCAGCTGGCGCCGCCCGCGCCCAGCGTCCTCTCGCCGCGTCCTTTAGCACCAGGGCGGGCAGGGCAAGACAAAGGCTCGAGCTGCGAGGCCCAGCTCCGCGCGCAGGGGCGACCGCGGCCACCCGGGGCGCTCGCCGCCTCCGCCGCCCCGCGGGGGAGGCCCGGCGCCCGCCTTTGTCTGCGCTGCCGCCGTGGGCCGGGTCCGCAGGAAGCGGGCGCCATCGTGCGGCCAGAGCCGGGCACTGCGCCCTCGGAGCCGCGGCGCGACCCCTGCGCGGCTGGAACCACCAAACTTGGCCCGATCCTCGCGGGGACGTCGGTGTCGCGGCGATTGCTTTTACTGTTATGAGGGCTCCTAGCATGTATGCCATGTCTTATGAAAACGTAAACCACTTCTAATAAAGGCAGCTAAGTCGATGCCGGCAGGAAAAGTAGACGGAACTGGGATATATTTGTCTATGCGTAATGAATAAAAATATCCACGTACAGTTATAAATAAGACTATTTATTAATGTAAGCTGCTTGTATATGCGTGAACAGCTCTGGAACGTCACGAAAGAAACTGGTTACAGGGCTTGCCCTGGTGCCCTGCATGCCTGGGGAAAGCTGCATGACTGGAGGTGAATTTTCCGACCTGTTCAAAACTAAAACATTTAATAACAAAGATATATTTAATAAAATGTCTCTGCGGTAGGTATCATGTATAAATGATGCGGGGGCCAAAGGTGAGCAAATAGTTAAATATCTCGGGTCTTCCACCAAAGATCGGCCTGCATCTACAGGCAGCCCAACAAGTCTCAGTAATGGAATAATCCTTATCTAATATGAACTTTGGTGAAGTGGAGGTTTTTCTAGCTTGAATGACCACATTCAGCAGGTGAGGCTTTTGTAGTCTGGGTGAGGAGTGGAAACCATGTTTGTTGTCTTCACTTTGTTAAGCAAGCTTTTCTTACCATGGTTTTTGCCTCAGAAAATGCTCACCCATGAAGATAAGCAGAAAAGGAGCCATATAACCTTTGGCTTATTTTAGAAGCCAGGAGAAGAGTTGAAGCTCTCAGAGATGACATTCCATCTCCTTCCCAATCTTCTCGCTTAAATATCCAACCCCACCTTCTAGTTTGGATCCAAAACATTCCAACAAATCCAATCTACCAGGTCATTTAGTAAGTTAGACTCAGTTGCATTTAAGGTATGTCCAATCCTAAGTGCCTTGGTTGTGTGACATATCTGCAGAAAAAGGCCTTGGGAGATGGTCCCAGTCATTCCAGCCCCCAGGAGCAAAGAATTGAGCCCAGAGGCCAAGGCATGTGCACAGGACCAGGGGAGCTCCTCCAGGCGCCAACCACAGCTTCACCCTCTTCGTGAGTCCAGCACTTAGGACAGTGCCTGGCACTGTATTGAACTGTATTGAGCTCTAAACATGTTTTGATTTACCCTGGAAGTTCTCTGTGGGGTCACAGAAAGTGATGGGGCAGGAAGATGGGGCCCCTGCAGTTGGCCCGGAAGGGTTGGACCCAGCACCTGAAAGTCTTCCTGATAATAAAGAAGACAATCAGCAGGCTAAATGGGAACAGTTAGAGAGTTCCAAAAGCCAAAAAGCAGAGAAAGCCAAGGAGTCAGGGAAGGCTCACCAAGGAGGGGAGAAGCCAGCTGGGCTGGGGAGGCATGGCCTCTGGCTAAGAAGAGGGGGTACGTGCACAAGTGCATAAGTGAGTGTATGTGTGTGTGCACACGTGCATGTGTGTGCCCACTCGTGTGTGGCTGGGCCGGTGCAGAGATCAGCCTTAAATGGGATTCACCAACCTGCTTGGAGAGAGGGTTTATCATGGGGATGAGCGACAGCTTCTTGAGTAGCAATCTCTACTGATTTATTTCCATTCCCCAGGCATGCGTTCCAAAAAATGCAGGACCTGACCCTCATCCTTCTCCTGGAGCTCTGACGAATCTCTGAAGCATGGGGACTGGGTGGGCAGAGAGAACAAGCCCAGCATTTCCTTCCCAGGGAGGGAAGGTAGGACCGAAGTGTCTGAGGATGGCAGGAGGCCTGAGGAGGGCTAGGTGGTTTTCCTGTTTCTCTTTAGAACTCAGGGGAGAGAACTTTAGGTCGCTCTGGGACGTGCCTTGACTGTCCAGGGTCCTGCTAACCCAGGATCCTGTGCAGCAGTCTGCACTTCCTGAACTTTGCTTCCAACAGGGCAGACAAAGAGAATTTGGTAACAGTAAGCAGACATTTCCTAGGCAAATCAGCCCGGCCAACTGGAACATACTGATAATCCAAACTAGCCGCTTGGGAGAAGCAACCAAGTCAGCTTGCAGTGGGTTCAGGTTCAGGGTTGATTTGGTGAGCACCCACTTGGTGTCTTACTCTGTGCCAAGCACTTTCAGGCAGGGGAGCTTCTTCCATTTCATTTTATCAGAATCTTTGTGACCTAACCGGGGTGACAGTGGACCCAACTCTCTCCACAGCTCCAGAGAAGACAGCAGTTCCGTAGCACAATGG
>PVKH010012967.1:0-17046 GCA_004027955.1 Chaetophractus vellerosus
CTCATGATCTACTCATAATTTGACCCATATCCCTCCTAGTATACATTTGTGGCTTATGGAATTTCAACAGGCCGGCTTGGTGCCTGACAGAGTATTATTTGATAAGTTTTTGTACGTTGAATTATCAATCATTTTAATTTTCTTCTAGTTTTTTAAGTAAGAAGTTATATATTAAAAAATGCATAGTAGGTATTTAGTAAATATTGGTTTCTACTCGGCCTCTCAGTCTTTTTAATAATTAACTGCTGGTAGCAGTCACTCCTATTGCTTAAGTGGGAAAAAAAGTTAGCAAGTTCTCTTCTCACTGCAACCTTGCTAAGTCATATGTGTAAAATTAATGTTGTTTTAGTTGCAGTGTGAGTAGCAGCAGAAAGGTAGTAAAAAATCCTCTAAGAATTAATGGAATCCAACAGTGATTATCTTAGTTTGCCAGGATACTATGACAAATACCACAGAATGGGTTGGCATAAACAACATTTATTGTCCCCCAGTTCTGTGGCTAGAAGTCCGAAAGCAAGATATAGGCAAGACTCACCTTCTTCCTGAGTCTGTAACTTTCAATCCTTGGGGTTCCTTGACGTGTTATCTCTGCCTGCTGCCACAGTGCAACTTCTGTGACCTCTGGATTCTCTTTATTAGGCTTCTAGTAATATGGATTAAGACCCACCCTGATTCAGATGGCCACAGCTTAACTAAAAAGATCTTCAAAAGGTCCTATTTATACCCACAGGGATGCAGATTAACATTAAAAACACGTGTTTGTTTTTTTTTAACGGGCAAAGGACTTTAATAGACATTTCTTCAGGAAGATAAACAAGTGACTAATAAACACATGAAAAGAAGCTCAACATCATTAGCCAACAGAGAAATGCAAATTAAAACCACAATGATATACCACTTCACACCAACAAAAGTGGCTATTCTTTTTAAAATGGAAAATAACAAATGTTGGCTAAGGATGTGGAGAAACTCAAACTTGACTGCATTGTTGGTGTAAATGTAAAATAGTGTAGCCACTGTTGAAAGTGACACAGAGGTTCCTCAAAAAGTTAAATATAGAATTACCGCTTGACCCAGCAACATCACATCCAGGTATATACCCAAAAGAGAGTGAAAACAGGATCACAGATACTTGTACACCAATGTTTATAGCATCATTATTCAGAATAGCCAAAAGCTGGAAATAACCCAAGTGTTTATCAACAAATGAATGGATTAACAAAATGTGGTACATACATGCAGTGGAATATTATGCGGCCATAAGAAAAACTGAAGTTATGAGACCTGCTGCAACATGGAAAAACTCTGAAAACAGTATGCTCAGTGAAATAAGCTAGAGACATAAGGACAAAAACTGTATAGTATCACTTATAAGAGATGACTAGAAATAGCAAATTCACAGAGATAGAAAGTAAATTAAGATTACCAGGGGAGGGGGAGAAAAAGGGAGAGTGTTTGTAAAAAAAAAAAATTTTTTAATTGAAGGATTTAAAAGAAAAAAAGCCACTGCCTGACAGTTACTCTGTAAGAAAGCCGACAGTCCCCGTGACTGTGGGGATGGGCAAGTCTAAATTCCGTAGGGCAGGCCACAACCGATAACTCAGATGAAGGTTTTCAGTGAAGCTGGCTGGTTGAAATAGAGATGAAAATTCTTCCTTCTGACAGATGAAGTCATCCTTCTCCTTTTAAGACCTTCAAATGGTTAGATGAGACGTCTCGCATTGGTAAAGGCAATCTCCTTAGTTGATTTTAGATGTAGTCAGCCGCAGACACAATTGACTTACTGAAGATTCAAATACATGAAATACTCTCACAGTAACCATCAGGCTAGTGTCAAGCTAGTGCTTGCTTGACCAAACAACCGGACATACAACCTACCAAAGTTGACACATGAACTTTACCATCCATCACAGTTGGGTTTTCTTTTCTTCTTTTTAAACGTAAACTATGAACTAAATAGTTCACTAAATTTAAATAAATTGCAAATCATTGGGAAACTGAGTGTTGGCACCTGTTACATTTACAGAAGCTGAAAGCAAAAAGAATGCGCACGTACAGCAAGCTGCTAATATAGCTCCATTTAAGAACTGACTTAACACTGGGTATCTCTGACAGGACAAGGGGACGAGGCAGCCCATGATTTTCCTGAGACTCCATTTGTATTGTGGCTGGATAGCACACAGCAATTTCAAAGGAAATGAGTACAGAGCCATTCAGGGCAATAAGCCAGAAATCCTGGTTAAACTGTTCTCTCATATATGTATACAAGCTTATTCGAATACCACTAGAAAAGAACCTGTGTGCATGTGGTGCCAACTGTTAGAAATTTTGCATAGAATTAGAATGGAACAGTGTCTTTGACTTTTCAGGTAATTTTATGTCAGGATATGGTTAATTCCTTGGTGCTCAGGGCCTACTCCTATGATGCTGTTAAAACAAAAACAAATAGAGCCCCATAGAGAGAAAATCTATGTTCTAAGAGACAAAACATTTTATCTGGGCAAAAGGATAATTTAAGTCATGAAACTCAAGAACACAAGAAAACAAGAACAATGACAACAATAAAAATAATTTCTTTGACTATAATCAACTAGAAAGGCAAGGCATTTTCCTACTCAAAACATTATCACTTTGTCACTACTCTAATGAAATCCAATAAATAATTCTATGGTGAAAGGGCTGAGACCAGAACAGTAAGTAAAATCTTCACCCTCGACACCCAGGGAACACAAGTCACAGCTCCCTCGTGGGAACCCTGGTTGTGCCATCCAAGAATCTCAACACCACCCAAAGCTTGATCTGTGGTTTTGCCTTTTGCCAATGTGAATGGCTGGAGTTTCCATGTTGTTCTGCAGAACAGTTCCAACGGGTAAGGCCTGGGCAATGAGCGAAGCCAGAGAGCAGAACAGGAGAAGATTCCCACAAGGCCTTTGTCCTCTGACCAATGCACTAGTTTGACTGCTGAAGTCTGGCTTCAGACAGGCAGTTCTTCAGCAGGGCCTCTTCCCACCCTTGCTTAAGTCTTCTGCTCCCATCAGGCAGGGAAGAGCTCGGGAGTGTTCACACCATAGCAATACTTGGCTGTGGGATCTTTATAGGTGCTCTCAGTCCTGATGCTCTGAGAAGAGGTTCTACATTTAGCCAAACACAACTCAAAGTGATCTTCCACTGCCATGATGAAGTTCTGGAATGCCACGGCTGCCCAGTTGAGGAAGCGCCCCAGGAGAAGTTGCTTGTTGGGCTGCAGGCATCAGGAGACACAGTAAAAATAGGCTCTGCAGCAGCCTTGGACAAGCAGCCACCTCAGCAGTGTTACTTTGTGCTAGGGACATGGACATTACAGGAGCCATTCCCCAGAAAATCATTCCATATCCTAGTTCATCCATGATGAGGTGTGTTCTTTGAATTAAGTTAGTGCACTGATTGCCTGGTCAACTGCTATTGCCCAGGTTAAAGTGCGCTTTCTTGGGAATGGGCTGATTATGGGCTTTAACCTGGAGAAGATTCTGATGTTTCACTGTCCTCTCCTCCTGCTTCAAGG
Organism: Chaetophractus vellerosus; assembly: GCA_004027955.1. Classification (NCBI taxonomy): domain Eukaryota; kingdom Metazoa; phylum Chordata; class Mammalia; order Cingulata; family Chlamyphoridae; genus Chaetophractus; species Chaetophractus vellerosus. The sequence continues at coordinate 3,542 of PVKH010012967.1, forward strand.
TGCTAGTGAGTAAGTAGACCAGCGAGAGTCCAAAGACCAGGGCCAGCACCCACCTCTCAGAAGCCGGCTCCACCAGTGTTACTATCCAGACTTGGAGCTGCGCAGAGCTGGAGCCTGGGTGGCAGGGGCCCTTATGACCCCTGGAGCTCCATCCCTGGGAGCCCTGTGGCCCCATGCCCTTCTGCCAGTGCCCAGCAGCCTCCCGGCACCCACGTGACCCTGCTGAAGGCCCCTCCCAAGAACATGTTTTTCTTGAGGTATATAATTCACCCTTCCACGGTGATATAAGCCATCAGTTTATTAAAACACAGTTTGTTTGAACAGTTTTAGTGTTATACTCCATATATGTGTTTTAATTTTGTATGTATTCTTTAGGCACCAGTATAAACTATTATAAAGAGATTTTAGTCTATCTCTGCAGGCAAAATCCAATTGTTTTTTCCCAGTTTCTTTATTGCCTTTAATCATATAATTATATAAAATATTTATAAATATGTGCTTTCACAAAGTTGTGGTAATAGGATATCCATGCTCTCTTTTCTCCTAATATTAAACTTCATTTTCCATGTGGCTAATCATTACGTGTATGATTTTAATAATGACACAATATTTAACCAATTATGCATTTCCTTATGAGATATTTAAGTCATTTCTTAGTTTTTCATGATTATACATAATATTACAATGGCCATTTTTATGAATATAGTAGTAGAGTTTATCCCCCTCTTGACTAATTTCTTAGCATTTATGTTCCCAAGAAGAGAAGGGATTGCAGAGAATGAAGTATCTCTAGACTGTATTCCATCCTGGGGCACTGTGTTTCCAACAATGCCTGCAGGGCTTTGCCTTCCCATTGCAGCCTCTGCTAGCAATAGTTCAGGTTTCAATCAAGGGCGGTTCCTTTTTCTGGCATGACTGAATCTTCTCTTAGCAGAAGTTTTCTATTTCAATTCAAAGTCAGATTTAAAATCTCTTCCACGGCTTGCGTAGGTTTTTTTTTTTTCTTTTACTTTAAGCATCACTTACTTCAAACATAGCAAATAAGACTAAAGTAACTTTCACAGGAAAAAAAAAGTTGTTTTTGTGCAGGATACCTGGAAGCAATAAGTTGAAAGGATGGAGAATTTACTATGCTCTGAGCATTTTGTGTCTATTCACTTGTTGAGCCTTCATAACAACTCTGTGTTGTTCCAACTGTACAGCTGAGAGCAGGAAGATGCAGAACAGTTAATAATTTGGCCTCTATCACACAGCTATTAAGTGATAGAGCAGAGAGTCCAAGCCAGGAAATCTGATTCCAGAGTTGACACACTACTTCACTGGAAATGAGAGCAGAAACTGATGTCTACTAAGTAGAAGTTCTCCAGAAGATTTGTCTTCTTTCTTAGGAATTTATATTTAGATGGGAAACTAGTCAAAAAAAGAAAGAAAGAAAAAGTTATCTTCTAATAAAGCTCTCCTATCTTCATTCCCCTGTCCTCCCCTAACACACATCTCTAAGGACAGAATGGGGAAGAATAGAATAGGTTTTTAAAAAAGTCACTAATCTCTCTAACCATAAACTTTCATTCAGTCAAAATACCAAATAAAATATTTTATTACCAAAATATTTATTACCAAATAAATAGTTTTTCTATGAACATTTTTGAGCTAAAGTCTAGTATATATTTGAGAGGAATATCACCACACAATAATCTGTTATGCTTCATCCTTTTCCTGAAGTCCACAAACAAGTTTACAAATATTAGAGCCAAGAAAGTTGCAAATTATTTACTTTTTGAAATTGCACTTAATTCTGTTAATTAGTTACATGCTCTCTTTGAGATTGTTACTTAAATCATGTTGATAGATTATATTATGTAATTTTGTTCTTACTATTAGATCTGACCAATTTTCCTTTATACTTACAAGCAGATGTGGCTCAACCCCTTGGGCCCAGACCTACTACATGAGAGGTCCCTGGTTCAGGTCCCAGTACCTCCTAAAAAAGAGGAGGAGCAGACACTGCCCCTGCCGCAAGAAGCAGATGGCACAAGCCAGCAGATGCCACAGCCCATGGGGAGCGGATGTGGCTCAGGCTGTTGGGCACTTGCCTGTCATGTGGGAGGAAGCAGATTCGGTTCTTGGTGCCTCCTGGAGAAGGTGAACAGATGAGAGAGCCATTGGGGGGGGGGGGAGGGGGACAAATAAAGTAAAATAAATCTTTAAAAGAAAAATAAGTATTAAGTGTTCCTAGTAGGAAAAGTAGGAACAAAAAAAAAAGGAAATGACATAAACGCACACACAATCGTTTTAAGAGGAAAATCATTCATAATAAAAATTATTCTTCATATTTTTAACTTTTAAAATATATTTCCTGGCTCTCTCCGCCTAGAGGAGCCCACACCAAATCTTGGTGTGTATTTCCATCTTTCTCTCCCATTTGTCAGCAAGCTCTGTTCTTTCCCCCACTTCCCAAATAAATTCTTTTCACTGGCCCAACTAAAATTAAATAAAATAAAATAGAATATATTCCTTATTTTCTTATTTATAAGCACAATACTTGGAAGTACCTTTACACAGATATTAGTCTGTCTCATTCATTTTACTGATTAATAAACTAAGGCAAAAAGAAGTCAAAATCACAAGCGTAAATGACTCAGTCCCTTCTGTGCTTTTACACTAGCTTGAGTTAGCAAGATGAACTGATGTCTAGTCTATAGTTCTTAGCATATACCTCTACTCTCTTGATGATTGACCACATAAGATATATAAAAACATGTTTTAGGAAAATTTTAGGCCTAACACAGGTATTCTGTCCAGTAGTTGCTGTCTTAGGTTGCTTCAAGCTGCAGTCTGGCAGCTGTAGCCAATTTGCTGAAGAACTGTCTCTTTCTCATCTCTCGTTTTCTCATCCAGGTGGTAAAATGATAGCCTATGCCTACAAATCTACTCATTTAGTTTGCTGGTATCTAATTAGAGAAGTGAAGTGGTCTTCCCCTCACATCAGAAGTGAACTGGCCAGCTCATAGCTCCTCCAGCCAGGTGAGCTCCCATTCCCATTTAGCTGGCCTTTCTTGACCAGCACCTTGTCTGGAGGCAATCGTGTTCACCGGGGCCTCCCGGCAGCTCTGTGGCTTGAGAAGACTCAGGATCAGCTTCTGAGGTTTAAGCTGCTGGTAGAACTATTGGCAAGCTATGGCTAATCAAACACACACACAAGTTTTTGTTATTTTGTTTTGTTTTGTTTCCATTTTTGTTCCCTTTCTAGTCCAATTCAGCTAAATTTTTGAAGACCTAGCCTCAATTGTAATAATCTGACAATGTTGAACTTTCTTTGCCCTTAAATTGGGCCGGTATGTCATGTAACCAAGTTATTGATACATAGTGACTTGAGATTTTGCTCTTGACAACTGGGTTGGGGGTGGAGGTGTGCATGCTAGCTAAAAAGTTTGGAAAGAGGACAGACGGTTTGCTTTCCAAAATGACACAGGTGGACTAAAATAAATGTCTAAAATTATTCTGGCTTTTTTGCTCTTTGCTGTTGTTTTAAATTTGGCTGTCAATCCTTATATTTGTGTTTTATGGCAGTAATTCCTTTGTGTTTGTACATTTTCTTCTTGTCTAGTGGATTTAAAGAGTAATGTACTTTTTTTCTGTCCCATGCATTTTCATAAGACACATTATTAAGCAGCATCTGTGTGTCCAACTCATATTTTCATTCATCTTTAGCCAATGAAGGACTTCTATTCTGTGTCTAAAATGAACAAAAGTTGATCATTCAGAATTACATAATTTTTGCATGTAACTTGATTAAATGATCTCAACATGACTTTTGCTCTAAAAAGTAAAAATTTTTTGTTGTTGATTTATTCTTATAGAGGGTACATTTTCATTTTGGAAACATTCTGCTGTATTTTACATCGTATTTTAAAAATACCCCGCTTTTCAAATATGCTCATGATGATAACAGAGAGAAAATGTCCTTTTTTAAAAAAAAAAAAAAAAGATTTATTTATTTTACTACATATCTCCCCTCCCCCCTGCTGTGGCGACCCGCCGAGACTGGTCACTGCGCAGGCGCGGCTTTCCCCGCTTGTGGGCGGCTTCTGCTTCTATTCACGGCTGGCTTTCAGTTCGCGGGTGGCTGGCTGCGCTCCATTCACGGGCGACCTGCCCTGCCCGTGGCGGCTTTTTGCCTGTCCGTGGCAGCTTTTTGCCCTGCCCACGGGGGCTCTGGCCCGCCCATGGCGGCTTGCCATTCTCAAGGCGATCTGCCCGCTAGGAGAGGTCCCCGGGAACCGAACCCGGGGCCTCCCATGTGGTATGCCCGCACCCTATCCACTGGGATATCCAGCCGGCCCCGAGAAAATGTCCTTATTGGTTAGAGTTGTATACTGAAGTATTTACAAGTTAAAAAACTTGATATCGTTGATTTACGTTTAAATACTCAAGAAAGAAGAGTTTAGGGGCGGATTGAAAAAAAAATAAAAAGATGGGAAAAATGTTGATACCTGTTGATAGTAGGTGAGGGTTGTAAGAGGTTTATTTTATTCTTATGCTTTTTTTTGAAATTTGGCATTTTCCAGAATAAAAGAACCATGTTTACCATTTCAGAGGCTCACTCTACTTCTGCCTCTTGCTTCAAGGCATCATATATTTTCAGTGTTAATCTGTTAATGGAAAAGAATTTGTCATCTTATCTGCCCATGCCTCCCAAACTTTAATTTATTTTTCAAATACTCCCCCAGATTGGGAGAGAGTAGAAGCAGACAGACTCTAATTTGAATCTTCATTCCACCACTACTGAAAACAGGCTCTCAGACAATTTAAACACTCTTCATCTCAAGCTTTTCATCTGTAAAGTGGTGATAATATTCTTACTCCCTGGCTGTAATTAAATGAGATTAGTGACTAGCATCAAGTGCTATCGATTTTTCATATTTAATAAACACTCAGTTTCATAAAAGATTTTGAATAAATATTAGTAATAGAAGTATACTAATCGGGACTGTTAGTGTTATCTAAGAATTGTGTGAACTTGAAATCTACTGTGGAGGGCTTATTTCTTCCAAGGAAATTTATAAAAGCAATCCATTCTTAGATGTGTTTGATTTTCCTTCATTAACTTCCTGTTTCAGCTGTGCAATCCATCGCCTCAGTACCTTACAGAAACTTTAGTGGAAAAATTACGAATTCATCTGTGAAAGCCTGCTCAAGGGCTATCTTCTCTCTGAAGCCTCCCTGGACTTCTCCAAGAAGCATTAAAGCTTCCTCTTTTATGCTCTCCTGATGCTTAATTTGGATTCTTAAACACTTGCCCAACATTATTTTAAGCATTTAATTTGGGGATCTGACTTCCCAAGTGGCTCCCAGTGTACCTTGTCTAAGTTTTTATTCCTCTCCACCCAGCCCTCCAGCATTATCCTAGTAAGCATTAGGGGCTTTAAGCTGTGTGATGATTTTCCTGCCTGAATGAATGAGGGAAAGGCCCTTCTCCTTTACCATGAGGTTCTTTTGTATTTTGAGTTTTGTTCAACGGCTCTGTTGGTCAGGCCTGAATGGGGATCAAAGTCCACAGCTATTCTTATGTCGTATTTATGTCACTCGATGTTCATGTTTTATGACAGTCTGTGAATGATTCTTCTTACATTTCTGAGAAAGTCATGCTGCTGTTATTCCATTTTTATAAATAGACAGTGGCAAGCTTGAATGATTAAAAATCATATTATTCATCCAAGCTTCTCCTACATGTGCTAAAAGACAATATTTAGGAGTAGAATATATGTATCTAACAGGCAAAAATGTTAATACCATGAATAAGCACATTTTATATCGGTAGGATAATATTCATGTGATGAATTACATGCAGTCAAATGCAAAGAATGGGAATTTTAATCAAAATAAGTCAGACAAAACTTCCTGCACTGTTCTTCCTGATAATTTGGTCCGTTTCTCTAGCTGTGTTGTGTTCTTTTTAACACTCAGCTTCCTGTTATTATGAATAGCCATCTTTCTGGTGATACTCTTAATAAAGTACACTACTAGACACATCAGGATAGCTCCAACCCTCGTTAAATGGAACTGAAACCACCAGAAGCCCAAGATAAGTAGGAGGTGTTTTGGATTGTAACCTAGGAACACCTTTTATTTTCTTTGTCAAAATTTCTGTGATGTCATACACCATATGAATCATTTTGTACTTACTAAAGGAGTGTACCTGCATGTACAACATCACAAAGATTCTGAGAAGGAAATGAGGCATCTGCGGTTGCATCCTAATTTGAAAATTCATGGCATGGGGAATGATAATTACAAAGCTTCTGCTGCTCATTAGGAGCGAGTGACCTGTGTAACTTGCCTGTTAAAAAGGGGTGTTTCTTCCTATGTTTTCTCTAGATGCCCACTGGATGTGTGGTTGTATTTATTATGAGAAACTCTTTCTTGACAATATTGGGTTAAACGCCAGGGATATAGATGAAAATAAAATCACTTTCAGGTTTTCTGAATCATATGAAATGATGTAGTGGGAAATGCACTCATCCATTTCCTATTGAAATGAAGAGGAGCAAATGTGAATTTGTTGGAGTACTTTTACTTCTTCATTCCTTCCTTCAGCAATTACATTTTAAGCGCCCACTGTTTGTCAGGAACTGCGGTTTACTATAGGGACACAGCAATGAGCAAAAGAGATGTCCACCCAGCTCTCACAAGAATGAGAATCTAAAGGGGGAGGTAGTCAGCAATTAAATGAGCAGACAATAAAAATACAAATGGGATGGGCTGGGTGGTAAAGGAAAAGTCTAGAGAACCATGAGAAGGGAGGGTGGTATTAGGAAAGGTTTCCCAAAAGTAATGGTTGAGTTACTTTGAGTAACTAAAGGAGTTAATTGTTAGAGGGTTAAGGGAAAGTCAGTTTTAATAAAGGGAATGATGTATGCAAAGGCACTGAGGAAGGAGCAGTATTTTGAATTATTTAAACTATAATGTAGAAGGTGCTGGAGTGCTGAAAGGGAGGGGGACAGCCGGAAGTGAGATGGAGAGATTGGCAGAGCCCACACTGTTGAAGGCCTTCATAGTAAGAGAAGAATAGTTTGATGTGGAAAGCTCTTTCCTAGAAATAAGAAATGTGTACACATATACCCGATATAAATATCTTCTTTAGAGTTATACACTTTAATGCCTGTAAAAAAGGTAACAAGAGCATGTCTTATCTACATTCCACTCAAGAATTTCCGTCTCCATAAAGGAGATTTTACTCTACCCCTTTTGCAACCATGCTCTACTCATCAGCATGTTCACACCAGTTCATTCAGTCAACAGCTATATATTGAGTTGTTGTTGTTGTTTAATGATATATATATGTGTGTGTGTGTATATATATATATATATATATATATATATATATATATATATATACTTTTCTTTTCTTTTATTTTTTTAGGAAGTATTGGGGATTGAACCCAGGACCTTGCACATGGGAGGCAGGTGCTCAACCACTGAGCTACACCCACTTTTATCCCATGTCATGTATCTGATAAAGGAGGCTCTGAGAGGGCAGAAGGAATGAAACCTGCCAGTCTTTTCACATACATTAGTTTCTTTACTATTTCCAGATGTTCTTTCAGTGGATATCATAAGGCACATTTTAAGGATAAGAAAACTAGCATTCATGGGAAGCAAATGTGGCTCAAATGGTTGGGCTCCCGTCTACCATATGGGAGGCCCCGGGTTCGATTTCCAGGGCCTCCTTGTGAAGGCAAGCTGGCCCACGTGGCATGGATTGCTGGCAGCCCACATGGTGCAGAGAGCTAGTGCAGCAAGATGACACAAAAAAGGGAGACAAGCAGACACAGAAAAATGCACAGCAAATGGACACAGAAAGCACAAGCAGCAAGGGGGTTATAAATAAATAAATAAATAAATAAATAAATAAATAAATAAATAAATAAAATCTAAAAAAAAAGAAAACTAGCATTCATCAAGTTTAAAAGGCTTATCAATATGAACAATGCAGCCAAGACTCTGACTCAGTTCTGATTGACCCTAAACCCACTTAACTTTCCATTATTATACAGTGGTCCCTGCTCTTGAATAATCCTTGTGCTCTGTCAACACCCTGGGGCCAAAAAGTAACCTTGTCAGAGTAGAGGGCAATTGGAGAAGTAGCCAGAAAAACAACAGGGGTCTTGCTTGGGTGGATCAGGGCAGAGAGAGAGAGAGGAGGATGAAGAGGTTTGACCTCTACCATACCTTCTCTGAACCAGCTACTGTCTTCGAAATTAAACACCCTAGTTAGAGAATACTAACAGCACAGCTAAATAGCACACTGGCTGGTTCCACATTGTGCCTTACGTGTCCCAGACACCTCAGGAAAAAGAATTTGAGGTCACAAAAAAGAGGGTTTGAAAAGGAAGGATAAGAAGTGGTGAGTGTAAGAAAGAGAAAAGCCAGTGGTATCAACTCTCAATGAACAAAAGTTGATAAGTGAAGATCATAGGAGGGTGGAGTCAAGAGAGGCACCGGGCCCCTGACTTCATTCATCCCTCCTTTAGATGCCTGCTCGGCCAGTCTGAGATGTGATGAGGGAAAGGAGCAAAGACATTTTAAATCACAGAGAAATGGAGCTCCTGGGAGTGTCTCTGAGCTGGAGATAGAGGGTGGGAGAGGTGTGGTCTGTTTGGCGTGGAAAATCCCAAATCTAGAGGGCTGATAGGGAGGGTGTCACACCACTGCATGCCTTTGGGAACCACTGGTAAACAGCTATAAGGTATAGGAATATTTTTCTGTTTGACTTGACTTAAAAAATCAGTCTTTGGCAGAATACATTTCAATTTCTTTCTTGGCACAATTATTTCTTGGAGAGACCCATACACCCACATGATATCTGTAGTCACTTCTCTGATAAAGTGAAATAGCCACTGTGAGGCATATTGTTTATCTAGTTGACATTTTTTAAAAAACTATAGAACACTGTAAATAGACGTAACAGGGCTTCACTCTGTTGCCTTCACTTCCTGATGACGCTGCCATCTAATCACAGGAGTCACATCTCTCTGTTCCACTCGGGAATTTCCTACTGTCTCTAGGCAATGAAAGTGGAAGGATTTTGTTTTCAGCATTATGTTTGAAGGTTGTCTTTTCATTCCTTGATTCTGAATCATCTATATGAATTCCCCACCCTTCTCAAAGAAGAATGTGTGAGGATACTTTCGAGGACAGCACTTAACTAGGTGCAATTATCCACTCAGGGTGCCAATATTGCCTCTGAGCATGGCAAGCCTTACTTAGTATTTAACAATTTTCCTCAAAGAGAAAAGAAAGAATGATTTGTTCCCCTGATAAGAAAATCCATCTGCTAAGTTACAGGTCCCAAGCCAGTGACTTTTCAAATGTATTTTAAAGACCTCTGTATTTTCTCCCTATCTGATTATCTCAGTAGCATTTTAAGTTTTATGACAATAAAATACAGGATAAACAAATTTTCTGAGTCACGTGAAAATCACCACAGCGGAGCGCATCACTTGTTCTACCGCTTTCTTATATAATTCTAGTTACTTCTTCTATAGAATATCAGTGTCATGTAGGCAAAAACAGTACTCAACCTGGTTCCTTGGCTCATAGTCCAAATTCAAAAATCAAAAATATAAAAAGAAGACTGTAATATACCTAGAGAAAAAATAAATTCATCTCCATTCATCTTCAAAGATGAAAGATTATTTAACATATTATTGTAAGTTTATCTATCTCCCCAAAAAAGAAGCTGAAATGCATGAAAACCTTTTATCTACAAAGAAGTTCACTGGGTTGTTTTTTATAATAGAAAAAGTTGAAAGCTGCCTAAATGTTCATCAATAATGGAATATTTAAATAAATTATGACACATTTACATGCTGGCATATTATGCAGCAGTTTGAAATGATATTCTCATAATATTTGTAATCACATGAGGGAAATGCTATGTTTCATGAACGAAAGTGGAATAGCGACGATATACAACATAGAATCTTACCTGGGTAAATCAATCTATGCACTGCACATAATGAAAAAATTTTATTATATGTTTTTCCATTCATCCAACTCTTTGGTAATTACTATAATGCAGATATACAATAAGAAGACTTTATGTTGAAAAGATTATAATTTTTTGAAGATATTAAACAATTTTTTTCTCTGAACATTCTGCTCTTTCCTCTTTTCACCAAGCAATTCACCAAGGTCTAAAGTAAAATGGCACTATTAATAGACAGAAATTCCACTGAATACACCAATTTTCCATCAGGCAGCATTTCCTTTTTTGATAACTTCAGTTTTTATGCATACATACTCTTAGCACTTCCATGTACAGTGGCTTGTATTTGTTAACATCTCTGCAACATTCCTCTCTAGACAGTTGGCATGTCTAAAGGCTTTCTTTGGTTTGCAATCAAGAGATAAAGATTAAACCTTTAGCCAAAATAACTATCTGTCTTTAGCAAGTCTGTTGCAGAGCTCAGATGCGACTTCCTAAGGCTGCAAATTTCTCCTCGTGCTCAGTGGAATTTGATGTTCCCGGGCTGTGCTGTGGGTGACTGCCTCTTATCCACTCTGGGTCAAAAGGAACAGTCCCCAATCAAGTCTAAATCAACTTTCCCTGTGAAGTGATTTTTATGGCTTCCAAATGTCCCATGAATTAAGAGGCTGGCTGAGTCTTTTATTTGGAAAATGGTGATACAATTTAAAAGGTCATATTTTTTCCTAACTAGTCGCCTCACATAAAATTAGCTTTCCTAAGCTCTATTATGAGGGCCTTGTGACCCAAGTAACATTAGAAATAGGCCTGAGAATTAAACAGACCAGGGCTTCCAAATAAGTTCTGCCATTTAGTCACCGGGTAGGTCTGAGCTAATTTAGGCATGAGCATCTCATGTGCCTTTTCTAAAAAAAAAACAAAACAAAAAACAATGGGCCATCAATATGCTACAACTGATATACAATTAATTATTGTAAACTGCCTAGAAAACAAAGCGTTATGTGAATGCTTACTGGTGGCTATCATATATATAATATATTTAACCTAAGCCATCTTCTGAAATACTTTTATATAACTGTGGGTAGGATCTATTTCACCTTTACCTCAAGAATCTCTTATACATAGTACTTTTATGTTTTAATTTGGTGTCTTAATCAATTTCTAACTTTTATTGCTAAATTAAGACACGGGAGCCATTCATGCAGTTAGAAAAACATGGTGTGTTGTTTTAGTCTCTGAGTCAAATGCAAACGGGAAAAAAAAAAACACTTAAAATGTACTGAACTTTCCTCCTCAAATAGGGGACATTTAGAATACATATTGTACCAGAGTTAATGTGCGGTATCCAAGGTTTTTATCATTCAACATGAAATATTCCTGCACAACATTAGCTTGCGAATAATCAGGGCAGCTGGTTAATCATTAGCCAGCACGCAGCCTTTGACTGAACCACTTTGCAAAGCCATTCTATAGACCTGCAATTCAAAAACAGGGATATTATGAAAGAAAGGGATGGTTAGGGGGAAAGAAAATGCTTTACAAAATATCACCTTGAACCATTTTCATACAACTTCTTGGTACTTAATAAAGCTTAACACTCAATTTCACTGTTCTTCAGAATCATTTTTAGCTTGAAAACTTTGCCCCTAGAAAGCATTTTCTTGCATTTGCCCAAGCAGTGGATACGCATAAGCTGAACAATTGCCACAAGATTAGTCAACTTTTTCAGGAAAAAAGAGTTCCTTGGAATATTTCTTTAAACTTTTTCTGTATTTAAAACAAACAAAACAAAAACACACACATTATAATGAAAATAGGAGGAAAAATATATATATGTAGGATTGGAGCAGGACTAGAATAGAATATCAAAAATATTAGTGGTGCTTGCCTTCCGATCGTATGGCTAATGGTTTAATATTCTTTATTAGACCTTTCCATAGTTTTTTTCATTGAGATATAATTTATATACCACAAAACTCACCCTTCTAAAGCATGAAATTCAGTGGATACTAGGATATCCACAAGGTTATGCAACCATCACCTCTGTCTAATTTCAGAACATTTTCGTCACATGGAAAAAGAAACCCATCCCCATTGGCAACCACTAAACTGCTCTGTGTCTCTATGGAGTTGCTTATTCTGGACATTTCATATAAATTCAATGTGTGGTCTTTTTTTGTCTGTTCTTTCACTTAGCATGTTTTCAAAGTTCATAATGTACTTCACTCTTCTTTCTGACTAAATAATATTCTGCTATATGGATATACAATATTTGTTTAGACCTTCATCATTTGATGGACATTTGGGTTATTTCCACTTTTTCCCAATTATGAATAATGCTGCTATGAACATTTTTGTACAACTTTTTGTGTGCATATATGCTTTTTATTCTTTTGAGTAAATATCTAGGATTGGAATTGCTGGGTAACTCCATGTTTAAATTTTGAGGAACTACCAAACTGTTTTCCATGATGGCTACACCATTTACATCTCCACCAGCAATTTATGAGGGTTCTACTTTCTCCACATCCTCATCAATAGTTGTTAGTTTCTGTCTTTCTGATTCTAGTTATCTTAGCGGACATGAATTTTTATAACACTGTGGTTTTGAAACGCACTTCCCTGATAACTAATGAGGTTGAGCTTCTTTTCATACACTGATTGACCATTTGTGTATCTTCTTTGGAGAAAGGTCTACTCAGACTATTTCCCTCTATTTTAATTGGATCCTTTTACTTTTTTTGTAAGGGTTCTTTATATATTTTCGATACACGTTTCTTTTTGGACATGTGATTTACAAACATTTTCTTCCATTCTGTAGGTTGATTTTGTCTTTTGAAGTATAAAAGTTTCTACTTTTGATAAAATCCAATTTATTATTTTTTTTCCTTTTGCTGCTTGTGCTTTTGGAGTCATATCTAAGAAATCAATGCCTAAACTAAGGTCATAAAGATTTATGCCTACAGTTTCTTTTAAGAGTTTTATAGGTTTAGCTCTTACATTTAGAGTTTTTACTTAATTTTTTTAATATGATGTAAGGTAGGAGTTCAGCTCCATTCTTTCTTTAGCATGTAGTGTTAGATTTTAGTTAACCCCTAGGGCCTTCTCCCTCAGAAATGTAAGACTCCTGATAACCCCTAGGGCCCTTCCCTCAGGAATGTAAGACTCCTGATAACTCTGCTACCTTCCACCCTGCCCTGAGGCCACTAGAAACTTCCTCCCTAGGCACCGGGTATGCTCCCCACTTGGGGCTTCTCTTATCAGATGTGACCTCATGGGCACTTCCCCATACCCCTGATGATGCTTATAAATCCTGTAACTGCCTTGGGTCGGGGTCCATGGCATTGCCCACGATCGGGAGGCCTGCACCCTAACTCAAGTTAGTAATAAAACTCCCTTTTTGCTATTGCATTGTTGATGTGGTCTCATCCGTGTGTCTGGGGATCTGAAATCGGGCACAACATTTGGGGGCTCGTCCGGGATCCCCATTGTTTGGATTGACTACCAGCATTGA
>PVKH010012968.1:0-17046 GCA_004027955.1 Chaetophractus vellerosus
AAAAGCATTTAAAGCGTTTTAGGAAAGAAAGGTATATTTTGAGAAGTTCTTGCTTTCTTGCTGCAGTGTTGAGAATGGATTGGAGGGAGACAGTAGTAGAAGCAGGTAGAAAATATTGCATCATCTTGCTTGAATAACCAGGATTCAATGGTGCCTTGAATTATGTCAGTGGTGATGGAAAAGTGGAGAAACTAGAAAAGTTGCAGTATAATTTGGAGGCAGAATTAACGGAATTTGCTAATGCATTAGATGTGGGCTGAGGAAGTTGAGAGAAAGAAAGGCTGTAAAGCGCATGATTTCCAGGTTTAGAAAATGGTTAGAAGATTGTGCAATTTTCTTAGATGAACAATTCTGAGGACATTGTAGGGGGCAGAACTGAGGGGGGATAGAGAATTTTGTGTTGGATGTGTCAAGTCTGATTTTTCTACGAGGCATCTAAGTAGAGATAAGGCCACTGAGAGACCAGGCAGGCATCAGAAGCACCTGGAGGGCTTGTTAAAACAGGGATTGCTGGGTCTGGGTGGGGCCTGAGACTTTGCATTTTGAACAAGTTCCCAGGTGATGCTGATGCTGGTAAAGCGATCTCACTTTAAGAACCACTAAAATTAGAATTACTAGAGAGAGGATAATTCTAGGAGTCTGGAAGTCACCCACCTAAAGATAATATTTTAATCCATGGGACTAGATGAGATTGCCTAAATGGGGCTGAGCACAGAAGCAGGAGAAGGAGGCCCAGGATTGAGAGGCATTCTAATACAGGGCGGGTAGTAAAGGTGGGATCAGAGAAGTAGAAGAAAGAAGTAGAAAGAAAATCAAGAGAGCGTAGAGCTTCAGAAGAGAAGGGAGTTGAATGTCTCAGGTATGGATTGATTGTATATGACAATCAATGCTGTTGAGAAATAGAGTAAGAAGAAGGAAGAGAAGTGTCCCTTGGATTTATCAATAGTAGAAAACTGTCAGGGGCAAATACTTCACATTTTCTCACCTACTCTCCCCCAAACCCCATCAGATGAGTACTGTTATCTCTATTTTACATTAAGGAAACTGAGTCTCAGAGAGATTATACAGCTTGCTAGGGCCAAAAGGGCCTCATCTTTACGGTACTGGCTAACATTCCAGGGAATGTGATGCCTGCTGCATTCTCCACTTGCTGCTAAAATCTACAAAGCAGACCAGCCTTTGGCAAAACTGTGAAGCAGGCATTCTGCTCATTTCTCCCCAAAGCGTTGAATACCTTCTCGCTGGCCCAGGTGCCTCGCAATGATGCTTCCTTTCCTCCATGCTCACCTGCCGTCCTGGTGAGCTCCTCATGCCTCCCAACCTTCTCCTCTGCTTCCCATCCTCAAAAACAACGTGGACCTCCTTCCCTATTAATGCTGCAAGCTCATCTGTGGTCAAACGATCACGGATAAAACTAGGTGCTAATTGGTGGTGTGCAGTTAAAGTTTAAAGGTTGAAAAGGCTTTCTGATGTGTAGTGTTTGGTAATTTCAAGCCACCAGTGGCTGATTTCAGGCTATCAACGTGATGTGAACTTGGAGCTTGGAAGAGATGCTAGTCTGCTCCCCCAGCCGCTGTGAGCTGGCCCCAGCACACCGCTGGAATGATTTAAAATGCTGATTTTCATGTAGCATATTTCCATCCTAAACACAGTCTTCTGGAGACAATGTCTTAACCACAAGTTGTGGGAACTTCAGGCCATGTGCCCAGCCACTGGGGAGAGTCATTAGGAAAAAGGCGTCTTTGTGCAGCCTTTCCCCCATACTTCGACGGCAGTCACCTGCCTCAGGGATGTGTGATGGAGCCCTAGCAGAAAGGATGACAGCTTAAAGCAGGTCATCATATCCCTCTCTGGTTTCCAGGGTTCAAGAGTGTTATTTTATGAGGATTACAGGCTTGTTCTTCTTTGGTGTCAGCAGGCGTTTATGATGGCTGCAGCAGGAATGAAAATTTGGAGCTGGAATTAAGCCCTGCTATTTCTTGCCAGGCTCGAAGGTTTACAGTGGAGACCAGACATGTGTTGCTGACACCCATATGCTTCTCTGTTTCTGGAATCAGAGGAGGAAGCCACATCCTCACACAGGCAGAGAAGGCTGCTGAGGACGCAGTCCCGAGGCACGAGGGAATTTTAACTTCCTCGTGTGTAACTTCCATTTGCTATTTTTCTTTTATTCCTAAAAGCACAGACCACAGAATTGTTCTCTTGGGAGTTATGTGATGTGATATTACAGTGGAGAGTGTTGTAATGATATTACCTCACACTACTTAGTGGGGCGGGGATTGAGTTGGTGGAGAGCAGGAACAAATGGGAGGAAACAGGGACCATATCGGGAAGAAAGGGTGAGCAAGAGCTGGAACTTGGTACTGTTGATGTGGAGGGGGAGAACATGGCTTTGGGCTTGGTTGAAACCTCACATAAGGTGTTTCCTTGCAATCTGATTTCTTTTTTCTTAAGGAGTTACCTGGGATTGAACACAGGACATCCTACTTGGGAACCAGGCGCTAAACCACTGAGCTATATCCGCTCCCCAATGAGAACTGGTTTTTTTTTTTTGTTTGTTTGTTTTTAGGAGGTACCGAGGATTGAGCCCGGGACTTCATACATGGGAAGCAGGCGGTCAACCACTTGAGCTACATCTGCTCACCAACAATCTGATCTTATGACATGTGTTTTGCAAGTGGACACATTTAGTTTAGGAGCAAACTCTAAAGATTCCAGGCTCAGAGTTGCTTTTGTGAGTTGGCAGACAGAGAAGCATGAGAACAAGTTATACTTCATTGCTTTTTAGGGAGCTGATTGCCTATCAGGTATTAGCTCTTAAGGGTAGCTAGAAGGATCAAGGCACTGCCCAGAGAGATTTCTGGAAAGGACTTCACAATAGGCTATGGTTAATTTTATGCCAGAAATCCAATGTCATGTCCCCTTTCTGGGAAAATTCTCATTTATGGGTCCTATTGTTTAATCGTGTATAAATTACGCAGACATAAACCCCCATGGGCTGCCAGATATACTCATAGGATGACACTTGAAAGTCACATACTTTCATCCAGTGCTCATAGGTGCAAATTTGCTCACACATGCATGCATGCAAATGTCAAACTAACACTAATATTTATAATAATACTTTACAATTCTACACTGCCTTTCATCTGTAGACCTCGGGGTACTCTGCAAGCATTCATTAATTCTCCCAGCACTCCTGTGAGGGAGGTAAATATTATTTTCCTCCGCTTCACAGATGAAGCAATTGAGGCAGATAAGTGATTTGCTGAAGGCTAGTTAGGGAGCGTGGGTGGAGGACTGAGATTAAGAGCACAGAGTTCCTAGAGATGCCCATTAGGGAAGAAACTCAGCAGTCAAAACACAGAGGGCGTTGTGGTCCCCAACACACTGGGCAGGTGCAGGGGCTCACTTTTTCCTGTGAAACCCATCACCATTGTAGTAATAGCTGCTACTCAGTAAACTTCTACTATGGATTAGGTGCATTACATGTATTATTTCCTACCCTCATATTGAAACCAGAATTATCCCCATGTACAGAAGGGGAACTGAAATTTGCAGAGGTGAAATATCTTGCCTAAGATCGCATAGCTAATGAGTGTCTGAGCTGGAATTCAAACCCATATCTGTGTGCCTCCCAAGCCTGTGTTCTTTTCCCCACCACATACCTCATGGGCATTTGAAAATCTCAGGGAGGCACCTTTCTACACTTCTGAGTCTCTTCCTTTAGTCTTTGAGCCCTTATCCATCTTAGCTGTCCACTGTCAATTTCTTTGCATTTTGTAAAAGTTTAGAGACTGATGTTTATAGCTTGTCTGATCTGGGCAGACAAGTTCTAAGCACATAAAGGGGGGAGCCTCTAAGGTGAGAGCTGTGCATGATATATCAGGAGAGAATCCTTTACTATTATTTTTTCCCTAATTTGTGTTATGTCTGGTGAGTGAATCAGCCTGGCATCCTTTGCACAGAACAAGGAAACAGCCAGAGAGAGAGAGAGAGAGAGAGAGAGAGAGAGAGAGAGAGAGAGAGAGAGAGAGAGAGAGAGGGAGAGAGAATACGAATTCTCCTGGGACATATATATTTTCAGTTGCACTGTCAAGAGAAGAGAGGAGGAAAGTCAAAGGATGAAGAGAAAAGTGTAAGAGTAAAACTTAGTTTTACTTTAGTCTTGAGCCTGCTCAGAATTATGCTGCTCTCAGGAGCTGAATTGAGCCCCAAGACTTCTGTAACTCAGCTTTCAGTCAAAATGGTCCACCTCATAGGTTTAGGGGACAGCTGGGCAAGCTATGGAGTCACTGTCAAGGGGATGCTGGAAAGACCCTGGAGTGTGTGGAACTGCTGATATGGGAAAAAGTTGGGGAAGTGGTGCCCCTCGGGAGACAAAGCTCATGGTGCCAGCCTTGGCAGTGGGCAGGAGATGCACCTGCTCAGCCTCTGCAGCCGTCCCTGGAGGCAAGGATCTCAAGGATCAGCCTTGGGCCAGGCAGGGGAGTGGATCCCAAGATTCAGCCAACCAAACCAAGCACATAGAATCTGCACCCTTTGGACTTAGACCTTGAGAAGTTGGCTTTGTGGTGTGATTCATTTTGTAAACAAGGAAAATCAAGTTTTAATCACAATTCATTTGAAGCTGTTTTTTCTCAGAGAAGTGAGAACTAGCTTATAAAAGCCAATGATCCCACAGGAATCTGAACCCACCTGATCTGTCCACTTTGTGCGAATTCTTTTATATTTAGGTTGGTTGTGATCCCAGTGCCCCTTCCCTGGTCATCCCTTCTGCTCACAGAGTCTATACTTGGTTTCCACCATGCTGGTACTTTATGCTTAACAACAAGAACTATATTTATTTTAAAGAAATTACTAATTGCAAAGAGGTTCTCTTCATTTGATTCGGAATCCATGTGCATCTTGTGTGTGAGACCGCACACACACCCGGTGCACACACTTTGTGTACACACAGGGCTTGGAAGCCCAGAAGCAAGGCAAGAACATGCATTATGTGCATGGAATAGACTTCTGTTTGTGTTTAGGGTGACCTGTCATCCCAGTCTGCCTGGGACTGAGCGGTTTCCTGGGATGCAAGACTTTCAGTGCTAAAAACAAGAAAACCCCAGGCAGTGAGTCTGTCACCCTAGTTTGTGAGGATATTAAACTGAAAAAAAAACCAACGCAGATTCTTAAGGCATCAAATTGTTTGAAACACACCAAACTGTTAAAAGACACTTTCCCAAATAAAAACATAAGTTCCCAATCCCCTCCACACCCGTGGATTAATATAACACTAGACAATTTACAAGTAGCCATAAACACTGGGAAATCTTTAGCAAAAGCCCAACATTTATTTTTATCTTCAAAGTCACAGAATGAGGATTCTGCTGATGTTTTGGTTTCCAGTGTGAATATGAGAAACAGGAAAAAAAAAAAACCCCACAGTGTTCATTCTGTTCAGCCATATAAACATTTTTGAACAGTGTTAAGTGGGGGGCAGTGCTGGTAATGGGATTGTAATGGTAATGAGTGGGACGACAGAGGCCTCCACCTGCTTTGAATGAATGCAGGGATCGACTCGAAGCCCAGAGTCAAGTGGGAGCAGCCCAGATTCGGTGCTGTGCTTCCATACCCCTGCTTAACCACATAATCATTAAAGAACAGAAACTTCTCCTTGTAATCCTCTCCTATAGGACAGCAGGGAGTGTTAGCATATTTGGACTGCTTCACATTCCTTCTTGCCTACTTTTGAGAACATACTACATTTTAAAACTTGTTGGTTTCTTTCATGTTTTATTTGACCCTATGTAATTGCATTCCTGAAGGAATAACAGGCTCCCCTAGTGATTTACACCCTGTATTAAATGTCAGTTTTGAAGAGACACAGTTAACAGTTTGGTTTAACCTCCTGCCTTCCCTCTCTCGATTCGTTCAAAACTGAATTTGAGCTCCAGCTCTAAAGACTGAGAGGAGGGAAAAGGTTTTTTTTTTTTTTTTTAATGAGCTGAAGCAGCAGCAATGTTGAAGGGCACTTAGCTATTGCCACTTTTGTCCGGGGTTGCCTGCCACCAGGGCTGACTATAAAGACATTTCCTACCTTACAGTAACATCTCCTCTTCACTCCGTCCCGGAACATTTGCAAGGACTGTGGATCAGAACCACATTCTGGACTAGCCAGGGTTCTGCTTCATACTGCCACCCACTGCTCCAGCCTTGGGGACGCCAACCAGTGCCATAAACCGTGGCTCTACCCTAGCCGTGCAGCAGCCAGTGAGTAGCAGGTTTGATGAAACTGTGGAAAAAGAAATATCTGTCATAGCAATGTATCTTATTTTATTTACACACTTAGCTGCTATGATATTACTGGTTAAAATATTTCATTCCCTTATAGTTTCGCTTAAATTATTTGGCAACTGCTTAATCACCTGGAGTGAACTAATTATTGGGAAAATGTTTCCATAAATCTTGTTGTAATGGCATAATCCCTTCTGGCTGTGTGTGTGTTTGTTTAAGATCTAGAAGGACTATTGCCTGATGGTAACTTTGGCAATTATTATTACTTTCAGAAGCCCATGGTTTTAAAAAGTGGGACAAAAGAGATTTTGTGTTAAAAAACAGTTGTCAGTGCAGAGCACAAACTAAATTCATCCCTTGCTCTGCTCCACTCCTCCCACTCTCCCAGCTTTTCTCCAATAATCACGTGCCATTAGGCTTGATTGGAGACGACTGCAACTTTACAATAGGGAGAGAATGAAGTAGGAGATAGTCCCCATATGCACAATTAGGCTCAATTCTCTGCTGATAGGAAGATGTGTCCTAGTGTCATCATGTCAGCACCTGAAACTTTAGTCCCCAACTCCCACTCTGAGGCCACTTATGAGCCATTCGCTGAGCCATTTAACTTGGAACTCTGTCTACTGGGAGAAAAATCCAGGCTGACCTGGGAAATGAGAAAGTTTGCTTCATTCTTTGTACATGTATTTATCTCACTCTTATTCACCAAATTATTTAAGGTGGTTTATAAAATAGGTAATATTAAATTAAGTGAATAATATAAGAAATCAGGGAAAAGGGAAAGTGAGGGTAGAAGAAACAAGACAATGTCAGAGAGATAATGTGTGCTACTATTTACTGCAACTAATACTGCTACTAAAATGGAGTACTTAATAAACACAAGGGCCGAATGCCATTATTTTGGAAACGATCAAGAACGGACGATTGTGCCTTGTGTCTCCTTCTGAGTGATTCATATTTCCTGGTTGTTAGCTCCTGCAGAGATGGGCCTGTTTCCTAGAAATGGTAAAAGAGAAAACCCGAAGTTCATATTCTCTTCAGAATTATTTCTGATAGATAGCCTTTATACTTGGTTATCATTTATCTTTTCCCTTAGTGCCTTGTTATTATTAACACTATTGTTATTTTCATTAGTGTTCTTATTGCCTCAACTCTGATGATTAGGAGTTAACATTTATAATAGTAAACACCAGGCCAAAAATACATTATGGTCATCTAGAAAGAGCCTAGGACAATGATTTCAGTCTCTTTTGAACCAAGTCATATCAGCATAGAAAGCAATCGTGATCCAGTGTTGTTATCATGCTTACTCAAAAAGTAGTCTCTCCAGAACAAGGCACACTGTGTGGATGATATTCAAATTTATACCATGAAAAAAATCCAGTCATAACCATGGTTTAAAATTCTGCTCTAAGAAACGCTCACTTGGAAACTTAGAGAAACTTTATGCAGTACCAATAATCCTCACAGCCTTCTTTGAAAACCCCTGGCCTCGACAGGACACACTGCCAGGTGTCATATGTGAAACTACCCAGTGGCTGAGATCACAAGCTATGGAGGTGGTTGAGAGCTGGGTTCAAATTCAGTCTCCTGCACTTGCTTACCTGTGGGGCAGTTTCCTTCACCTCTTGTAGCCTCAGTTTTCTCATGGAAAAAATGGGGCTAAAGTAGTGACTACAACTCACAAAGTTGTTGTAGGGATTAAATGGCGCAATGCATGTTAAGAGGTTACCGTAGTTTGTGTGTATCAGGTATTAGATTTATAAACACTATTTTCCCATCTCTCTTAAAAGTTTTGAATCTTTTTGGGAAAGGCTTTGTACCTCATTTGATGATTTTTTTTCATAATATCATAGGGCCACTAATCAATGCTAGTGTTTTAGTCTCCTTGGCATCTAGAATACAGTATTTTAGTTCTTCTGGTTCTGGAAGCTGAGGCAGAAATAAAACCACATATTAATTGCCCTGGGAAAGCTTGATGTTTGATATTTAGCGTGAAACTTGCTTTATAGGGGGAACTCATTTATTTCCATTCTGAAACTCCAGATTCTCATATATTGGATTTTCTAAAAAGCAGTTTTCATACGACAGGGCTAGCAATTTGCAAAACTAAGGAAAGAAGAATCTAAGCCTCCTCTCAATTAGAGGTGAAGAGGGCATCACCATTCCAGAATCCTCAGGATTGGGGAATGGACAGTGGACTAGAGTAGACTCACTGTTTACTATAGACTTATTGTGATTGTAGCAATGGAAGAACTTTTATCATTGATGTTGAGGTAGTGGCCACTGGAGGTTCTGAGGGCAGGGAGAGCAAAAACCAGGTGTAATATGGGGACATTTTCGGGACTTGGGAATTGTCCTGAATAACATTGCAGTGATGGATACAAGCCATTATATATCTTGTCATAAATACAAAATTGCATGGGAGAGAGTGTAAACTACAATGAATACTATAATCCATGCTTAGTGGCAATGCTCCAAAATTTGTTCATCAATTGTAACAAATGCCACACTAATGAAGGATGTTGTTAATGTGGGAAAATGTGGGAGAGGTTGGGAGTGGGGTATATGGGAATCCCCTCTATTTTTTATGTAACATTTATGTAATCTATGTATCTTTAAAAATTTTTTAAAGTATAAATTTAAAAAAAAACAAAAAAAACTAAGGAAAGTGATGTTTTATCTTGTTTTGATTTGCATCTTCCTTATTACTCATATGGTTGAGCAATACATGATATGTTTATTTGGCACGAAGTTTCCTCTGCATAAATAGGTTTCTATCTTTTGCTCATTATTTTATTGGGCATTTTGATATTCATTATTATTGTTTCTGTTTGAAAGAATCTTTGTATATATTTGATACTAATCCTTAAAATAATCACATATTTTATTATATGTGAGAATACATATTATTTTATATAAAGACATATCTTATCAAAGTAATTTGCTTCATTGCAGAAAATTCAGAGAAACAAAAAGAGGAAAATATTTTTTGCTTAAGTCCCCTGACTAGGAACACCTTGGTGACCGTCCTTTCTAGTCTGTTCTCTATGCAAATATTATATATTTTTTCTCTTACAAAAATGCTACATTATACCTGTTTTATAGTCTGACTTTCCCTTTATCTATATATCTTGTGCATATTTTGATGTTACTAAATTCTTATCTACAATATAATTTTAGTTTCTGAATAGGATCCCATTATACCTCTGTATCATAATTTATTTTACTAATTTCCTATTTTTTAGACATTTTCAACTATTTTTTCTGAAAGAAAAAAACTTACTTGATGCAAAGTATAATGGCGTATTTGTCTTTCCTGCTAGACTACTGGCTTTCATACTTTTTTCACTGCAACTCAAAATAAGCAGTGCCTATAACTGTGATTCAACAGTTGCCAAAAACACATACACCCATGTGCATGTAGAAAAATGTTTAATGAAACAAAAAAAGTTTCAGAAACTTAGTTTCTAGTAATGTCTCTTCTACTCTTTGCGAAATCATTTTTAAGATTTTCTGGTCTCAATCCACTAAATATATTTCACGACCCACAGATGAGTAATTACCTTCAGTTTGAGCAATACTGCCCGAGTCAGCAAGTTCACGGCAGCAGGGTCTGTGCTTTGCACACCATGGCCACTGAATGCATTTGTTCTAAATGAACAGCCTTGTAGTTAAATCAGTGAGGGCAGCCACAATGTCTTCTTAGGCACTATAGAGTACAGTTAACTCCAAGGACTATGAAGTTAGACCATGTGGTTTAAATGCCAGCTTTGCCATGTACTAGCTGTTGACTGTGGTTGGGTTACTTAACCTCTCTGTGCCTCATTTTCCTCATCTCTAAAATGAGGATAATAATAGTATCTCTCTGGTGGGATTGTTATGAACATTAAATGAGTTAATATTTTTAAGCACTTAAAAATAGCACCTGGGAAGCAGATGAGGCTCAAGAGATTGAGCTGCTGCCTACCACATGGGAGGTCCCAGGTTTGGTTCCTGGTGCCCCCTAAAGAAGATGAGCAAGACAGCGAGCTGATGCGATGGGTGGGCGCGGCGAGCTGACACAACAAGGTGACACAACAAGAGATATGAGGAAAACATAATGAGAGACACAACAGAGCAAGGAGCGGAGGTGGCTCAAGTGATTAGGCGTCTTCCTCCCACATCAGAGGTCCCAGGTTTGGTTCCCGGTGCCTCCTAAAAAGAAAATCAGCACACAACAAACAGACACAGCAAATGCAAACAATGAAGGTGTGGGGAGAAATAAATAATAAAATAAAATAAATCTTTTAAAAATAATAGCATCTGCCACATAGTAAGCACAATATATTTTTTTATTAAAATAAAGAAATAAACAGGAAATTCCTGAAGGAGAATGGTTGGATCAAAGAGTATATAAACATGTAAGGCTTTTGAAATACATTGCCAAATAGCCTCCCACCCCTCTCCCTATACCCATGCCCTGGAAAAGTTTGAACCAACAATTTTTTGGTAGTGAAAGTATAATTTTTCAGGAACAAATCTAAAAATATGGAAGGCTTCACGAATTTGTGTGTCATCATTGCCCAAGGGCCATGCTATTCTTCTCTGTATGGTTCCAATTTTAGTATATGTGCTGCCGAAGCAAGCACTTGAACCAACTTTTATTTCCACCAGCAGTAACAGGCTCTTAGAAGTGATATCCTTAGCTGGTGTTTACAGCTCTTCATTTACGTGGCGATGCATGGGCTGGTAAGAATAAGAGGGCTGGTGGCCCTCTCAAGAAGTTGAGTGAAGAGAGGTAGCAGCCAGTTGCTCACGGAAAGAGGCACTGAAGGAATGCTCACCAGCACTTGGCGGAACTCTCTGGCAGAAACATGGTGGAGGTGCCCTGTAGGGCAGGCAGCAGGTTCTAGGAGATGCTTGGGCAGTGAGCAGAAGGTGAGACTCCTGGGGAAAAACCCTCTCCAGGGCTTATATTTCCTACCACCATTCTCGCCACTGTCCCACTTACTTCTAGCTCTAAAACCCCATCTCTATTCTGTGTGAAAGCATCTAAATCTTATTTAGTCTGTGTCAGGCAGATTTTCCCAATAGGTGGGAAAACCGGGTATCTATTTGCACTTACTCACACACATAAAACACAGCTTGTGGCTTTCTGTGTTAACATTTGGGGAAATACATATTAAACTCAAGCTCTAACTTCTTTACAAAGTCTTCTCTGACAACTCCAGCCCCTTAGGTCTCTCCTTCCTCTGAGCTCCCACAACAATTCTAGGCAGTTCCACAGTATTTAGCACTTAGTTATATGCTATCTGGTTCTTGAATTTCTCAGGTTATTAGTTGTTTCCCCCAACTATACTGTAAGTTCTTTGAAATCAATTGCCATGTCTTATAGTTCTTTTGGATCCTTCACTGGCTTGGCACATAGTAGGTCTATGGGAAATAGTCCTCAATCGATTGATCCAAGTGTGACCTTCATGGAATTTGCATTGAAACAAAAGTACATTAAGAAGGATTTTTCCATACCGTACAACTTTCACAGAATAAATTCAAAATGGATCAAATATATTGAAATATATTGAAATATATTTAAAAATTAGATAATAAAGCTACTAGGCTATAATATGGGTGAATTTATTTTTAACTCTGGAATGAGTGAAATGAGCCCAGCATTTCTAAACAGGACAAAGCCCAGACGCTGTAAACAAAAGAAAAGATGGATAAAAATTTTAAGCTTCTCTACGGCAAAGACATTTTTTAATATATAAGGAGCTTATACAAGTCAAGAAGACAAGAAAATGAACAACTCCCCCCACCCAACCTCCACCCCACCCCAAATTGGGAGAGGGTGGAAGATGGCCCAATTTTTGTTTTCTGACCCTCGTCCTTCACTGTCATCTACAAAGGATTCTTTCACATCAGCTGAGGACTCTTTCTTCAAAGGCTGTCTCCCTAAGCATGTCTTCCTCTTTTATTCCTGTCTCTCATTTCCATTCCCCGCTGATTCTTGAATATGCAAGAAGTGAGGAGCTTTGTGGTGGCACTTTAGGCAAAGAATAACCTTCTTTGAACTTGCAGTTGTCAGAGGTGTTAGACAAGCAGCCCTCAAGGGGTGCATCAGCCCTTTATGGCTTGGACACCTCTGAGCAGCAAACATTATCAGTTGTTAATATTACCCACTAAACCTGGAAAGGGAAGTGCTTACCTTTCCTCGGAGAGCTGCTTTGCCCTAATTTCAGTGTATTAGGGGCCCAAATCGAGAAAAAACACAACTTTTATTATAATGTTACAACATGTAATCTTGGAAAACGTGGAAGATAAGAAAATTTTAGGCAACACTTCATTTTAGGGTGAGAACTGAAGAATGTACAGAAAGGAGAAATGCATGCACCAACTTTGAAATGCTTGTTTGCCTTCTAGTTCTGATTTTATTCAGATCAACAGCATTGTGCTGGGAATGTATTTTTCTTATCAGCAAGGGAAAACTCAGGTCTTCCTAACGTTGCCAAGCCATTGAAAAAGGGCTGCTTTTCAGAGAGAAGATGCTCGAGTCAGACGAGGAGACAGAAGCAAATCGATGAGCTCCGTTGGATGATATTCTTGAGGATATTGCTCACGAGGTTGGTGTATAAATAAGGAAGCCACTGAAATTCACCTAAGTTCATTTTAGCTTCCCTGGGAACACATTAAAAAGTATCATTGTTTTTCAAGCGGAAAAGAAAAGATAGTGAAAGAGCAGCTTATCTTTTATGGAGTATAAACTATCACAAAGAATAAAGAGGAATTAAAACTATCTGGTCGGAGTACCTGAGAATGTTCTCTTAGAAATGCCAAAGTCCTGACATCCTGATTATTTCAAAGAGCACTGAAAAGATGCAGACTTGTAAGAGTAGGTACCTTTGTTTTCCTTTGGGCCTCCTTTAATATATTCTGGGAAATGAAGTTTTCTCAAACCATTTTTATTTAGGAAATTTGGAAAAAGGTGTTTTTTTTTCCCCCTCCATTATAACTATCACTTACTGCCATGCACCTCTGAACAAGATGAAAGAAGTATTTATATGGTATGTTTTGTTCAAAGTTATGGAAGCTTTAAAAATAACAGAATTCCAATTTGCTGAAGAGACACAAGCATGGAGAGTCATACAGTGCATTTCAGATAGAGTAGGGGAATGTCTCTACAAAATCCAAAGCAGTTTCTCAACTG
Organism: Chaetophractus vellerosus; assembly: GCA_004027955.1. Taxonomy (NCBI): domain Eukaryota; kingdom Metazoa; phylum Chordata; class Mammalia; order Cingulata; family Chlamyphoridae; genus Chaetophractus; species Chaetophractus vellerosus. The sequence continues at coordinate 13,469 of PVKH010012968.1, forward strand.
CCAACGTGGACTTTCAGGCCACAGATAAGCCAGACCATTACTGATTGTTTCCATTGGGCTCTATTCGATTTGGTTAATGCAAATACTCCATTATTTTTATGATTTTGAAAGAAAGCATATTAATAAAATTGAAAATATGACCCATCATCTATTTAAAAAGCTCTTAATATTTCAATATGGCATTATGTCAATTGGGAGGGAAGTGGGATTTGCAAAGCCCAAATGAGAACAGGCCTGTGTTCCCATGCAGGCCAGTCTGCCACAAGCTGCCCACCAGACTGATAGATATGAGAAGACAGAAGTGAATTAAAAAAAAAACCTTCTTTCTTATTTTACTTTTTTTAAGGAAGTACTGGGGATTGAACCTAGGACCTCATACATGGGAACCAGGCACTCAACCACTGAGCTACATCCATTCCCCAATGAGAGTTGGGTTTTGTTTGTTTTGTTTTTAGGAGGTACCAGGGAATGAATCTGGAACCTTGTACATGAGAAGTAGGAGCTTAACCATTTGAGCTATATTCGTTTCCCACCCCCCTTCATTTTTGAGGGGGAGTTTGTTCTTATTTTAAACCAGAACATGATGGGACAGACCTCATTCCTGCTGTATAAGGATTTGCCCTCTGGCAGATGAAATAACTAGTTTGAAGATATGTAGTTAACAGAATCATTAAAAGGAACAAATACATGATGAGAAAAAAAGAAATACAAGACAATGGGCAGTGCATTAGTTGAGGAGTGAACAAAATCAATGGCATTATTTGTTTGTACAAAATTTACTAAGGGGAGTCAAATAATCTTTTGATTGACCCCAAATGGTATCAGAGTTGGAGGGAGATTTCAGAACCTGGAAGAAGAATAAGGAAGGAATAATTGGTGGGTTATTTGGGATTCATTGCCATTAAATGTTTTGTGACTCCGACATTTTATAGTTTAAATGAGAGGCAATTCTGAAAAAAAAATACAAGCAGGTATTACTTCATTATATCTCTCTCTACTAAAGACGGTTTTGATATTAGTATGATTATTTGTTCATAAACAAATTTGTCTTAATGCTGGGAACCACAATTTAAGGAGATGTATGTGGGAAAATTGTACCTTAGAGCATAAAAGGGGATAAACACATTCTAGGTATACTGGCATCTGAGCTTCCTTTAGTCATTGTAGAAGCTACAATGCTGTCATGCTAAACCATAGAGATTGGGGTAGGTGACAAATCTAGGAACTGGGCCCAGCCATGACCTGGATCTGGGGCTGCTTAAAGCAGTAAGTCGAGGAAAGAGTTTCCATTGCTCCATTCAAGAAGCTCGGTTCAAACCTGATACTTCTGCTATTTGACTTACATACCAAGATATATGGTTACATCAAAATAGTTGTTGACAGCATTCACTACTTAGTCCAGGGCAGGCATTCCTAGCCTGGAGACTCTTGAGGGAGTCAGCAAATTCCCTGAAATTATATGCAAATTTGGTGTGTAGATGAGTTTGTGTATTTTTCTAGGGCATGATTCATCAGATTCTCAAAGGGTTTGTAGCCCCAAAACAAAAAAGAGGGAACGATTCTCTAAGATTTTCCCAAAGAACAAAATTCTATATCTTTTGGCTACTTCTTTTACAGAAGATTAAGCTGAACAATTTACAACAGAATACATTTTTCTCTGCACAATTTTTATTGCATAATGATACAGAACAGTAGTTTTATTTATTCAGATTTAATATTGCCATGTGTTAAAAAGTGTGTGAGCTCAGTTCATTGATTACAAGTGAAATGTGAATTTAAAAATGTGTATATCTATTACAAGTGGTGTGCCACACTGATGAAGGATGTATAAGTGGGAGGTTGTGGGAGGTGTGGGAGGTAGGGCATATGGGTACTTCTAAAATTTCTGTGTAACATTTATGTAAATCAATGTATCCTAAAAAAATAAAATTTAAAAAAATCTATTCAAACTGGCACTTAACTTAAACATTGTTTTAAATGTTCTATATAATTAAACATTCTATTAAAAGTCAAGCTAGCTTAACCAAAACACCTCAAAGTTCTTCTCAAAGGGAAACAAAATCGCAGTCCTCTCCAAACCTAAGCTTAGGAAATACAAAGTGATCAAACTTCTTATCATTGAAAAATATATTAAAACCCTAGCGCAATCACTTAAGTTCAAAAAAGAGGCATAAATAATAAGTCAATAGAAGAGATCAAATGAATCATAAAAATGCTCAATTAAATTCAGAGAAGGCAGAAAAGGAGGAACAGAAACCGAGAACAAATGCAATGAATAGAAAACTGCTAACAAGATGGGAGAATTTAATCCAACTATATCAATAATCACTTTAAATATGAATGATCTAAACATGTGGCTTAAAAGACAGAGATTGTCAGATTGAAAAAAATAGGAGACCCCACGATATGTTGTTTATAAGAAACCCACTTTAAAAATAAAGACTTAGAGATATTAAAAGTAAAATGATGGAGAAAGATATAACATGAAAAGACTAACCAAATGAAAACTGGAATTGCTATATTGCTTTCAGCCAAAATAGACTTCAGAATAACAAAGATTAACAGGGATGAAAAGGGCCATTAAATGATAAATGAGTCAATTTTCCAAGAAGGCATAATAATCTTAAGTGGGTAAGTACCTAATGACAGAGATTCAAGATACATGAGATAAAAACTGACAGAAGTAAATTAAGAAATAGACAAATACACAATTATAGTTGGAGATTTCAACACTCCTCTCTCAGTAATTGATAGAACAAGTAGGCAGAAAATCATGAAGGATATGAATGACTTAAACAGTATTATCTAGCAATTTGACCTAATTGTTATTTCTAGACCACTCTGCCCAACATATTCTTCTTCCGCATACATGAAACATTTCACTAACATAGACCATATCCTGAGCCATAAAGCAAAGTTTTGCAAAGTTAAAAGAATAGAAATAATTCAAAATATGTTCTCAGACCAAATGGAATTAAACTAGAAATCTATATTAAAAAGCTATCTGGAAAACACCCAAATATTTGGAAATTAAAAACACACTTCTCAATAACTCATGAGTCAAAGAGGAAGTCTCAGGGGATCAGTATGAAGCCCAAACTGGGCGTGGGAAGTTGGCATGGCCCACCAATGAAATGAAAACAGGAGCCAGGCCTTAGGTCCTTCAGAGAAGGACATGCTCCTGAGATGTGGGGATGAGGTTCAAGCAAGGGTGGACTTGTGGGTATGGGCTGGGGCAGTGGATCGAGAGCACCCAGCACAACTACCAGCTTATCTCTCCCTAAATGTTTTGCTTCAATGCATGTGATAGACTACACTTTCCCTGGGCCAGATGGAAAAACAAAGTCTTAGAGGACATGACACCGTTTGCAGTAGGGCACGCCATTCTGAGCTCCTTGCACTTGATCCCAGCCCTCCAACCCTCAAAGTATTCATTCCATACTGTGCTTTCCCCATTATAATAAAATCACAAAATTTATAACAATGGGTTGCTTAGCACTAAGTGCTTTACACACATTTACTCATTGCGGGGCGGGGGGTGGGGGGGGACACCAACCCTGTCAGGAAGATATTCTTAT
>PVKH010012969.1:0-17047 GCA_004027955.1 Chaetophractus vellerosus
GTATGGCATTTTGATAAGGTTACTGCAGTTACAGTGTGGCCCACCCCGATCAGGATTATGTCTTAATCCTATTACTGAAGTCCTTTATACATGGAATAAAATTCAGAGAGAGAAAGCCACAGGAAGCAAGAAGCTGAACATCAATGGAACCCAGAAGAGAAGGGAGAGACCAGGAGGCACCTCCATGTGTCTTGCATGTAACAAACTTAAGGAACAAGGATTCCAGCAGCCAGCCCCAGAATACCACAGTCTTCGGGAAGAAATCATCACCTTGGTGATGCCTTGATTTTGGATTTTCCCAGCCTCAAACTGTGAGCCAATAAATTCCTATTATTTAATCGGACCCATTTCATAGTACTTGCTTGAGCAGTGTAGGAAACTAAAACACACAGTCTGTGTGAAAAACAAGTTGGACCAATTTGTACTTGGGACTGAAAGGATCCCAGAAACTCTAGCCCCCCCATTTTCTTCCACTCTCATTTTTATTCCTTTTCCTTTTGCCCTCCTAGTAAGGTCCTGGGTTTCCTCTAACCCTCCCCCTGATACCTGCCCTTCTCTGGCTATCCCCATGCATCCACCAAAATTCCTTCTGGAATACTCAATAACCAAAGCAAGATTTCCCCCCAAACCCTTAAAGTCTAGTTTATAAGTATACTGTTGAGAATTTATAATACCAGCCACATCACTCTACAAAGTCCATATCCATTATTTTATCCTACTTCCTTTATCACCATGATGTAGACAGAATCTTAGGACTCAACGTCTAAAGGAAACATTTTTAGCTCTGCTACTGATATATTACTCCATTTCAAGATCTTATTGCTATTGTATTGGTACAACTTTATCTAGATTCTAATATGACTTTAGGGGAATGTGAGATCTGTAAAATATATTTATGCAGCTGCAATAAAAGAATTGAGATGGCTGTGAAGGGAACAAAAGAGAATAAAATACCAAAAGATGTTGGAAGTTACTGTGGATACTCTATTTCTGTTATCTAGGATAGAACTCATACTGTAACAATTTCCTAAAGCATACAGATAAAAATTGAAAAAGTCAAAATATAATTTCAAGTGGGAATAGGATTGTGTGTGCTGGGTGGTTTTTTTTTTTTCTATTCTTGACAAATAAAAGACTTATAAGTTGCCAAAACCAATGTTTTCCAAGTTCTAGTGTACATATTAATAATGACCTTATACTTTAATCAATTGTAAAAAACACAACCATGATTCATCGAGACCATAATGTGTGAAACAAGTGTGAAAACATGTGAATACAGTTTTCTAGATGAGGTGGTTTAGTTCAATGGAAACAAAATTTTTAAATCTATTCAGCTCATGCATTTTTTTCTCATCTCTGGAACAAAGCACTGAATAAGCATTAGTTTAAAATGGCCTGATTTTGACTGTTGTTTCAAATAAAGTTTCTTTATTTTATTGGCCTCCAAATGAGCAAATATTTTACAAATCTCAGCACTAGGTTGGCATCACTGCCCAGGTGTACAAAAAGTCCAGAGATTTCAAGCAACAAGAATAGAAAGTGAGCCCCACTTACGCCAGTAGCTGCCTGACAATAATGGCAGGGCATGGCATTGTTGAAATTAGTTTGGAGTATTTTGCTTGCTATGTGGCATTTAGTGTGGTGTTTGTTTGTTTGTTTTAAGATTTGTTTATTTATTTATTTATTCCCCCCGCCCCCACAGTTTTGCGCTCACTATCTGCTCTTTGTGTGTTCTTCTGTGTCTGCTTGTCTTCTCCTTAGGTGGCACCGGGAACCAATCCCAGGACTTTCTGGAGTGGGAGAGAGGTGACAATCTTCTGTGCCACCTCAGCTCCCTGGTCTGTTGCATCTCTTACTGTGTCTCCTGTGTGTCTCTTTTTGCTGCATCATCTTGCTGCGCCACCTGTCCATGCGGGCCAGCACTCCTGCGTGGGCCAGCATTCCACGCAGGCCAGCAGTCCACGTGGGCCAGCTTGCCTTTCACCAGGAGGCCCCAGGAGTCCAACCCTGGACCTCCTATTTGGTAGACAGGAGAGCAATGGCTTGAGCCACATCCGTTTTCTGCATTTAGTTTTTAAGTCTCTATACTTAGAAGGTAGATTTTTATTCTTAGAGGGGGAAAAAAAAAGATGTCAATAGAAATATGAGCCTGCTACTTAACAGCCTAAATTCAGATACCCATTCAGTGCTGATGGATATGCTCACTCTCTGGATTAGTAAATCCACAGGGCGGAAAGGCTATTAACTGTTATTAGGAAAAAACCCTAGGATTTGGTCTTTCCCTGGAATCACTAACTTCAGGTTGGTATACAAGGGGACCCCAAATGGTAATTTGACGATTACTATTCTAGCCTCCTGTGATGTGTGTGCGTGTGTGTATTAGGGGAATTGGTAATTGAGTGGGCATATGATCTTATTACCCTTGATCCAAAGGTAGCGATGCTAGGAAGCAAGATCCTGACTATAAACCAGATCTGTACCCCCTCAACACCATTCAAATTTATCATTCAAGGTACCACCTTGATAAGCACACACACATTCAAGCAACTTGAGAACAAATACATAAAGCCACTGTGATTCAGCAAGTATGTATGGATCACTTATACATTGTGAACACACGTGTGGAACGTCAGCTCTGGAGATATGAAGATGAATAGAACACAAGTGTGCTGGTTAGGCTAATGTGTCAACTCAGCCAGGTAATTGTGTCCAGGTATTTGGTCCAGCAAGCCCTGGGCTAATTGTAATACAAGAGCATTTATGGACTTCAATCACAGTGAGTTTACTGCATGGATGGCTGATTACATCTGCATCAATCAGGGAAATTGGATCAAGAATGGATGATGCTTTTATCCAATCAGTTCCTCAATCAGGGGAAGTGATTTCAACATTCAGAGAGAATTTCCCAGCTCATTATTGGATGGCCAACTTCTCCCAGAAACTTATCAAGGACCTTTCATCAGGGCCCCTGGCTTGCAACCTCCCTGCGGAACCTGGACTTGTGCATCCCCATGGTCACGTGAGAGACTTATAAAATCTTATATTATTGACAGATACCTTCTGTTGATTCTGTTTCCTGAGAGAACCCTGACTGATACAACAAGCTAATTTCAGGAGCTCATAAATCTAGGCTTTAAAATATATCACTAGCTAATAATAGAGATGGAAAAGAGAAGGCTATTTCAGATGGAGTAAACCATATGAGTCAAGGAGGCAAAAGTAGCAGATGAAAATAGCAAAACAAATAGAAGTAAGGTTGGTCTTGATTTATCTATGAACAACGATCAGCCATGGCAAGGTTTTGTGGTTTTGTTTTTAGCAGGAGGACAAGATGACTAAACCCATGTTTTACAGAGACAACTCTGGCAGCAGTTTGGAAGAAGAATTTGTCTAGAGAGGAAACTGAAAAGCAGAGGGACAGGTTAGGAGGCTATTTTCACAGTCAATATAAGATGGAAGCAAAGGTGTAAAATGGATAATTTTCTGGGAAATATAATTTACAAAATTGACTCTAGAATAAAGATAGAAAATCCAAAGAAAAAATTAATATAGAAGAAATACAAACAGTAGTCCAAAAGTTAATCAGCACCCACCCCACCCCCATCACCACACAACTGCCGCCAATAAAAGCACTTTGTCCAGATTGATTCATAAGGGAAAATTCACTAAACTTTTAAAGACAAATAATTCCAATGCTACTTTCTAGAGTAAATAGCTATTCCAGATTACATTAAAAAGTAATATAAAAATAAACATTGTGGGCTGGCCATATAACCCAGTGGATAGGGCGCCGGGATACCACATGGGAGGCCCCGGGTTCGGTTCCCGGGGACCTCTCCTAGCGGGCAGACCGCCTTGAGAAGGGCAAGCCGCCATGGGCGGGCAGAGCCGCCGTCGGCAGGGCAAAAAGCCGCCACAGGCAGGGCAGGAGCCGCCACGGGCAGGGCAGGTCGCCCGCAAATGGAATGCAGCCAGCCACCCGCGAACTGAAGCAGAGCCGGCCGTGAATGGAAGCAGAAGCCGCCCACAAGCAGGGAAAGCCACGCCTGCGCAGTGACCAACCTCGGCGCGTCGCCACAATGGGGGGGAGGGGAGATATGTAATAACATAAAATAAATCTTTAAATAAATAAATAAATAATAAATAAACATTGCATTAATACCTGAACCTGACAAAAACAACACAACAAAAAAAATTACAAAATCACAGAGGAACAGCTGAAGAATGTCAATTCAAAATACCAGAAAATGTCAGCAAACAGAATCCAGTGGTCATGTTAAATAAAAAAGTGAGTTTTATTCCAAGAATGAAAAAAAAGAAAAAAGATTAACGATAAGATACCTACTTAGGATTATCTCCAAATATATTGAAAAGGTATTTAATAAAATTCAACATCCATTTCTATTCATATTTTTGCCTATTGTGTTATCAGTACTTTTTATTAATTTATAAATTTTATATGGGAAAATATTAATTTTAGGTGTTCTTTGTATATTTTACATGCAATTCCTTTGTTGCAAACATTTTCTCCCAGTTTGTGGTTTGTCTTTTAATTCTCTTTAGGGTTTCTTTCGAAGAACAGGAAGTTCTTAATTTCAATATAGTCAAGTATATTAATATTTCCCATTTTAATTCTTATTGTCTTATTAACCATCATTCTCCAAAAATGCTTTTAAAAAAGTTTTTGTGAACTTCAACATCTATTCTTAATAAAATTAAGCTTTTGATAAAATAGGAATATATAGACAATTCTTGAACATAATAAACATATGCATCCCAATCCTAAAACCGATATTATGCTTAATGAGGAAACACAAGAAACTTCTCACTAAAGTCAGAAACAAGGCAAGGATGTCCACCATCACAATCATTTTCAATATTTTTCTGGATATATTGGCGTAGACGATTATAAAAAAGAAAGATACATAAAGTATCCAAATTGGAAAGGATGCAGTTAAATTATTTGCATATGGTAAATTATTATGAATTATAACAAAATTCAGTAAAGTGACTAAGTACAAATTAATACACAAAAATCAATAGCTTTTATTTATAAAAACAACCAATTAGAAAATCTAGCCATTTTACAATAGAAATACACTTTTTAAAAATGTACAAGAGCTACATGATTAGATGCTTTAAATGTTATGAAATTCTAATAGAAGACTTGAACAACTAGAAAATCATGTTATTTTCTTTGATAGGAAGACTCAATATCATGAAGATGACATACCTATAAATTTAGCATAATTCCATTAAAATATCAAAAAAAATGTTTAAAGTCTGTACAAGCTAATTTTAGATGAGACAATACCACACAAAAACAACCAGGATAATTCTGAAAAGGAAGAATTGAAAGGGAAGACTAGCCCTAAAGATATTTAAATGTCCTCATATAATTAAAAGTGAGTTTTTGAAGCATGATTGAACAGAAAAGAAATGCCAGAAAGAAGTCCAAATATATGCAAGAATTTGTTATATAATACAGGCATCATTTCAAATTGGCAGAGAAAACATGGCGTTTGTAAAACTAGGTATCATGTAGAAAAATACAACTTTGAAATTATAACTTACATTAGAAATTCTATATGGATCCAAAAAATTAAGGAATTAAACTAAAATCTAAAAGTTGTAAAGAGAATATAAAAATTATTTTTGAAATATCATAGTAGAGAAGGCCCTTTTAAGTATGACCCAGGAGTAATTTTTGAAAGACTGAAAAATTCAGCTACACAAACATAAAAAACTTTTGTTTACTATGCTTCTTACCATAAACAAGTCAAAATAAAATCTTTGCAGAAAGCCTCACAAAGTGCTAATTTTCTTATAAATTCAACAAGCAGAGGAAAATGTGCAAATAATAAAAGTTCAGAGGAAAGGAAATACATATAGTGATTAAATTGTGTTTCTTAAAACCTCACATTATAATTTAAGAACATATTAAAATTTAAAATTACACTAGAGAGTCTCAAAATGCATGAAGCAAAAACTGACAGAACTGAAAAGAGAAACAGACAAATCCACAGGTTATCACTGAAGATGCCAGCATATCATCCCAGTAATTGATAGAACAGTATACAGAAGATTGGTAAAGATAAAGAAGACTTGAACAACACTATCAACCGACTTGACCAAATTGATATTTATATACCACTACACTCCCCAAACCAGCAGAAGAGACATTCTTTTCAAGTGCACATGGAATATTTACCATAATTGTCCTCATGTTGGGCCATAAAACAGGTCTCAACAATAATAAATTTCAGTGGAAATCATACAGAGTGCATTCTCTGATCACAACTGAAATCACAAACAGAGAGATATTAGGGGAAAATCTCCAAACATTTTAAAATTAAATAACACACTTGTAAATCACCAAGGGGCCAAAGAAGAAATCACGGGGAAATTAGAAAACATGTTTAACTGAATAAAAATGAAAGCACAATATATAAAAATTTGTGGTTGCTAGCTGTGACAGCTAATTTCATGTGTCACCATGGCTAGGTTATGTAGTTGTTTGGTCAAAAAAGCACTGGCTTTATTGTTACTGCGATGGTATTTCATAGATGGATTTAAGTCTTCAGTCAGTTGATTGCATCTATCCACAATCAAAGGAGATTGCCTTCAGCAATGAGAAGAGTCTCCTCATCCAATTAGTTCCAGGCCTTAAAGCAAGCACTGAGGATTTCAACACTCTGAGAAAAAGAATTTCTATCTGTATTTCAGCCAGCAGCTTCTCCTGGAGATTTCAACTTCTCCTTCCAACTTGTGTTCTGCCATACATAATTCAGACTTGCAAATCCCCATATTGCATGGGACAATTCCTTTTAATAAATCTCTTAATATCATATATGTATACTATATATATTTTTGTTGTTGTTGTTGTTGTTGTTACATATCCTCCCCTTTCTGCTTGTTCTTCCTGTGTTCATTTTTGCTTTCTTCTGTGTCTGCTTTGTCTCCCCCCATTGCGGCGATGCGCCGAGTCAGCTCACCGTGCAGGCGGCTTGCCCCACTCGCAGGCGGCTCTGCTCTGCTGGTGGGCAGCTCTGCTCTGTTTGCAGGCAACTTGCCCTGCCCATGGCGGCTTTTTGCCCTGCCCACAGTGGCTTTGCCCTGCCCACAGTGGCTCTGCCCTGCACACGGTGGCTTGCACTCTCAACACGGTCTCCCCGCTCAGAGAAGCCCCCAGGAACCGAACCCGGGGCCTCCCATGTGGTGAACCGGTGCCCTATCCACTGGGCTACAGCTGGCCCCCTATATTATATATTTTTAAAATATGCTGTCAGTTCTCTTTCTCTGTAGACCCTGACTAATGCAGTAGCTAAAATAATACTTAGAATTAATTATCTAATATTACATCTTAAAATTAAAATTAATTATTCTAATATTTCATCTTAGGAAACTGGGAAAAAAATAGAAAATTAAGCCAAAAGTGAGGAGAAGGAAGAATAAAAATAAAGGCAGAAATCATTGAAACAGAAAAATAGAGAAAAATCAATAAAACTGAAAGCTTGTTCTTTGAAAGAAATCAGTAAAAGTTTTATTGACCAGCCTATCTAGACTGGTCAAGAAAAAGAGAGAAAGCACAAATTACCAATATCGGAAATTAAATGTTCTATAGACATTAAACAAGGAATAAAGGATTATTACAAGAAATTATGCCCAAAAAATCAACAACTTAGATGAGATGGACAAATTTCTTGAAAGATTCAAGCTACCAAATCTCATGTAAGAAAAAAGAATATCTGGGGCCGACTATAGCCTAATTGGTAGGGCGCCGGTTTACCACATAGGAGGCCCTGGGTTTGGTTCCCGGTGCCTCCTCGAGCGGGCAGACCACCTTGAGAAGGCAAGCCACCGTGGGCAGGGCAAGCCGCCATGGGCAGGACAAGCCCCATTGAGCAGGGAAAGCCACCGCGAGCAGGCAGGCTGTTGCGTGGTGAGCTGACTCGGCAGGTTGCCACAGTGGGGGGAGAGAAGCAGACACAGAAGAATGCAAAAATGAACACAGCAAGAACAAGCAGAAAGAGGGGGATATGTAATAAAAAAAAAGAAAAAAGAAAATCTAAATAGCATTATATCTATTAAAGCACATGAATTATATAATTGAAAATTTTCCTACAAAGGAAACTCCAAGCCTAGATTGCTTCACTGACATTTTCTATCAAATAGTTAAGGAAGAAAAAAATACCAATTTTATACAAACTCTTCTAGAAAATAGAGGAATAGGGAACATTTCTAAACTCATTTTATAATTACTTTGATACCAAAACTAGGTAAAGGCTTTACAAATAAAGAATGCTATGGACCAATATTCCTTATGAACATAGATGCAAAGCTTAGCAAAATAATAGCAAGACAAACCTAGCAATATATTAAAAAGTATCATATATCATGACCAAGTAGAGTTTAATCCAGAAGTGGAAGATTGGTTTAACATACAAAAATCTATCAATACAGTTCACTCTATTAATAGAATAAATAAGAATCACTGTAGGATCATCTCATTGGATGGAGCAAAAACATTTGACCAAATTTAACACCCATTCATGATAAAAACAAAAAGCAAGAAACAAAAGCAAAATGAACAAACAAATAAAACTTTCACCAAACTAGTAATAAAAGAGAAATTCTATAACTTGATAAAGGAGACCTATGAAAACCTATAACTAACATCCTTCTTAATGGTGAAAGACAATACTATCTCACAAGATCAGGAATAGAGTAAGGATGCCTACCTCTCCCACTTGCATTCAGCATTGTAGTGGAGGTTGTATTTATTGCAGTAAGGCAAGAAAAATAAATAAAATACAGAACAGTTGAAAAAGAAGTAAAACTGTATTTGCACATGAGATTATTTTGTATGTAGAAAATCCTAATGAATCACAAAAATATTTCTAGGGATTTTAGTGATTTTTAACAATGTCACAGGATACTTGTTAAATATAAAAAAATAAGTTATAATTCTATATTCTAGCCAAAGCAATTACCAAAAATAACATTTACAATAGCCTAAAAACATGACACACTTATGAATAAATTTAACAAATATGTGCAAGGGTCTATACCATGTACATAGATTGGAAGACAATATTGTCTTGAGTCTTCCAAGATTGTAAGATGGCAATTCTGGCCAAATTGATCTATAGATTCAGTTCATTCCCAATAAAAATCACAGCAAACTTTTGTAGAAACTGACAAGCTAATTCTAAAATGTTTATGGAAATTCAAAGGGCCTGTAATAGCCAACATAACTTTTTAAAAAGAAGAAATTTGGATGACTTTAATTACCTGATCTCAAGACTTCCCATAGAGTTAAAATTATCACTCAGTGTGTTACTGGTTTAAGGATAGATCAATGTCCCAAAGAGAGTCCAGAAATAGACCCATACTTATGTGCTCAGTTGATTTTTGACATAGATGCCAATGGAAATCTTTGGTCGAAACAAATTCTTTTTGTGGACACATGTTCTCATTTGTCTTGGAGCAGAACTGCTTGGTCATATAAGTGGATGTTAAGCTTTACAGGAAACTTAAATTGTTCTCCAAAGTAGTTGTACTGCTCCCACTAGCATTGTATGAAAGCTCCAGTTTCTCCATATCCTTGTCAAATTTTGGTATTGTCAGTCTTTTAATTTGAGTAATTTTAGGGATGTGTATTTGTATTTCACTGTGGTTTTAAATTGCATTTCATTGATGACTAGTGATGTTAAGTATCTTTTCATGTGCTTATTGACTGCTCATAGATCTACTTTGTACAGTATCTGTTTAAATCTTGTCCTGGGTTGTTTGTTTTCTTATTGTTTTGTACGAGTTTCTATATTCTGGATACAAATCCTTTGTCAGATAGATATTTTACATATTTTTCTCTCAGATATTGCTGGTGAAAGTAAAAATTTATGCAATCTCTGTGGAGAGCACAGAAATTACAACTGCATATGTCTTTTGACTTTGCAATTCCATTTCCAGGTATTTATGTTGCAAAATTCTTTTGCATGTGTTAAATGACCTGTGTATAATGATATTCATCGCAGCTGTATTTGCAAGTATAAAATGTTGTAAACAATCGTAAAATCTATCTGTAGGAATCTGATGGAGAAAAAAAATTAGAGAAGAGTCACAGAATAGAATATAATGCAGCCTTTAAAAAGGAATAAAAATATATTTATAAAGAACTTCAAGACACACAGTTAGAAAAAGAAAAAAATTGTAGAACAGTTGCACAGTATGATTCCATTTATGTTTTTAAAAAGATCTGCTTTTATATGCATAGAAATCTCTAGGTTATGCAAGAAAATAGCAGTGTTTATTCAAGTGAACTAAGAAGGGGTATGAAGGATGCTTTTACTTTTCATTTTACATCTTTCTATTTGGAAAAAAAACTGGTTACATTAGAATATGCAAACAAAAAGAACCAAGCCGCAAAAACAGATTGAGTGACTAACTTCTATGACACTGCAGTGATCCAGTAAGTTTGTGTGGGAGAAAAGAGGCAACACACACAAAAAGACATCCAAACTCATGTTCACATGCAGAAACACGGGCACTGTGGGTTTGGTTTTAGTTTAGTTTTGTTTTGTTTTGTTTTGCTTTGCTTTATTTAACCAAAGATGAACTTAAAAGTGGCAGCAAGAGTGCGAGGGTAACAGAACAGAGGCAAATGCTGTTCAGGCAGTCTTTTTAAAATTTTTATTCTAGTAATACGTATACAACCTAAAATTTCCTCTTTTAACCACATTCAAATATGTAATTCAGTGCTGTTAATTTCATGCACCATGTTGTGCTACCATCACCACCATCCTTTACCAAAACTTTTCCATCAAGCCAAATAGAGCTGTCTTTCCCTGACCCCTTGATGCCCTAATAGGGCTCACAGCTGCTTGTGGTTCTGCTCGGCCTGAGGGCAGTTAGATCCTTCCTCCACATCAATTGTTTCGTACTCAAACATGGATCACCATTCTTGAAGAACTTATGCTAATAATCTATGCACTTCCTTCTAAGATTGTCAAATTTCAGCATCTCCTAACTCTTGAAGCACCCTCAGTGAAGACCTGTATTAATCCAACAGATGAATATAAAGTCAATACCAGATGTCCCCCAACAAGAAGTCTGCCTCCAGCTTCCCAGTGTTTCAGAAAGTGCTTCTCTCATACTCCCACCAAAGGACAGATCTGCTCAGAGTGATGATAGATCAAATGAAATTAAAAAGTAGCAACATTTGCAAATATCCTCTGCCCATTTTGCTTTTTCCAGTTTGAAACCACCACTTTCACATGGCATCTTTGGTATAGGTTTTGTTAAATGGTTTTTAGGTGTACTCAATTTGAGGCTCTGACTTAGGGTGGCCAAACGTCCCTGTTTGCCCAGGATTTTCCTGCACTGAAAGTCCCACGTCCTGGGAAATCCCTCAGCCCATGAGCAAACCTGAGCGGTTGGTCACCCTATCTGACCCTGAATTTCATAGAACTGTAAACCCAAATCTAACCCCCGGAGAAAATTTCAACACCTTTAATTTTGTTTCTTCCTTCACTCCCACAATATTCCAGTCGAAAAAGAATTTAATTGTAAAGAAGAAAATATCAGTATAAGGGGATCATCCTTATCTTTCCCTGCTCCTCATTGTATAAACTCCAGCCCCTCCTGTTTTCAAGGACCTGTTACGTATCTTGCATGAATGAAAAATAAAAAAGGGTGTGCTCACTTCGGCAACAGATATACTAAAATTGGGACAATGCTGGGAAGATCAACATGGTCCCTGTGCAAGGATGGCACACAAATTCGTGACATATTCCATATTTTTATAAAATAAATTAAAAAGGGTCCTGCAGAAACATAAAAAAAATCTATAAAGGAGATTCTTACATTATGAAACATAGAATGCAAAGAATTGCTTTTCTGTGAGTTTAAGAATTTGAACAAGAGGCATCAGGAAGATCATATTTACATGGTGATGAGATGATGACATCCAGTCCGGAAGGGACAGTTGCAGTGACCACTTCTTTGCACCAGATGGCAGGCATGAGCTCTACTTCTTTTGCCTTACTAAGATTCTGAATTGAGTTAGATTTTACTCAGTTCAAAGTCATAAATCAGAAATGTCCTTAGAGTGACCTATGGATGTAAATTACCAGAATTTATCATCTGTTGTTACATATGTGGGATCCTTCCTGATGCCCTGCCTCAGAGAGTCATTTATTAAGTGTGTTCAAAAGGACGTTTCCCTTTGAGGCCCCTCAATGTGGTCACTGCAGTAGAAAGCTTGTTCCTCATGCTTAATAACATACCCCTCTCTGGGCAAGGGACGAAGATGGAGAACCCTTGGAGGGATACGACAGGGAGCAAGAGGAAGGGGCTGCGTAACACAGAGCATGTCTTAACATCTGGTACCATCGCCAAAATGAATAAATACATGAGAGATACCAAAATGCAGCATCTTAAGAAGTTCCTGTCTCTCTCAACTTTCTAAGTCATTAACTTTGAGTAATATCGATCATTATCAGTCCTTGAAACAAAAAAAAATTTTGAAAGTACCAGGGATTGAATCTGGGGCCTCATATATGGGAAGCAGGTGCCAAACACTGAGCTACAACCACTCCCCAGAATAAATTTTTGAGGTTTTTTTTTTCTCCTTTCCATTTTCCCTATTGTATTATAGATCTGAAGTAGGTCACAATTTGGTCACATTACACTGAGATATGCGAAGAAAATGGAGCTTCTTTATTTTTCTATAATCTAGGTCATATTGCTTAACAAACTCTCATCATCATGGGTAAAGGGAAATTTAACCCTGCTGAGAAATAATACTCAGTCACTTCTTAAGAAGTCCGCTTTCCGTTAACAATAGCTCTTTTCAAGTAAGAGCTCAGACTTCCATAATGTCTTCCTCTCCCCCTTCTTCTCCCCAGGGTGGCATCTCAGAATGGGAGAAAGAAAATTTGGCCCTTCCTGGGTACCTTGGGGTGTTCCCTGGGTCCTTGCTGGCCTCTGAGGTAAGGGGGTACCAGGTAGGACTCACCCTGCAAACATCCATAGCTGGCATCTGCTCTCTCTCTCCATCTCCTCAGGGCTATATGGGACTGATTTAGCAACCCCAACTCCAGCTCTGTCCTCAGCTGAACATCCCCCCATCCGAGGTCTGGCATGGTTCCCCAGTCCAAACGGTCCTCCCTGCAGCTTTTGTGTTCAAGATCCCTTCACTCTCATTGCAGCCATGTCCCTGGTAAGCTTGGCAGCCTTCCTCATCCTCCACAGGACAAGCAAGGATGCCTGCCGCTGGAGGGAAGGCAGTCTCTGAGGATCCCAGCTAGGTTCCTCCTCTGCTTAACAAGTCATACTCTGAATTTTACCCCAGACGTAGCTGCTTTCAGAGTGCCAAATAAGAAAGGAGGCAGGGACCCCTCTGCATTTGGCTACACACACACACATACACACAACCATTCTGGGATTTTAGCCAGAGGCAGGGAAGCCATAACATATTCAGGATGTTTGATTGCTTCCCTGCCTCCTGTCTCTCCTACTTTCCAGCCTCCACATAATGAGCAGACAGGGTTTGTGTTTCCTTTTCCTTTCTGTCATGGACTTAACCATATCGTCTCCAATTCTTCTGGGGGTCACTAAGCCCCACTACACAGCCATCAGGGATAATCATGACTTTAGGACTACTTTCTTCTGCTAGAGCTGATACTTGGTATGCATAGGTTGGAACTTTGTGAACTATCCAAAAATAATAAATTCGTAGAGACAGAAAATAGATTAGCGATTACAAGGGGATAGGAGTTCTTTTATATTCCAGATAGTAAACCCTTATCAGATATATGGTTTGCAATTATTTCCTCCCATTCTGTAGATTGTTTTCACTTTCTTGATTAGTGTCCTTTGATGTAAAAAAAAGTTTTTAATTTTGACAAAGTCCATTTTATCTATTTTTATTGTTGTTTGTGCTTTTGGCATCATATCTAAGAAATCACTATCAAATCCAAGGTTATGAAGGTTCCCCCTATATTTTCTTCTAGCACTTTTATGGGTTTAGCTCTTATATTTAGAACCTTGATGCATTTGGAATTAATTTTTGTATATGGTACGAGGTAGGGGATTAACTTCATTCTTTTGTACCCTTATTGAAGTTAGCCATAGATGTGTGGGTTTATTTCTGGGCTTTCAATTCTATCTCATGTTCCATGTGTCTATCTTCATGTCAGTACTGCACTGTTTTGATTATTGTGACTTTGTAGTAAGTTTTGAAATTGGGAAGTAATAGACATTTCTCCAAAGAAAATATACAAGTGGCCAACAAACACATGAAAAGATGCTTGACATCATTGGTTATCAGGGAAATCCAAGTCAAAACCATAATGAGTTACCAGTTCACACCCAAAAGGATGGCTATAATTTTAAAAAGAACAGAAAATAATAAATGTTGGCAAGGGTGCAGAGAAATAGGAACCCTTATACATTGCTGTGGTGCTGAAGAATGGTACAGCCACCATGGAAATGAGTTTGGCAGTTCTTCAGAAAATTGAAAAGAGAATTGCCATATGACCCAGAAATCCCACTTCTTAGTATATACCCCAAAGAATTGAAAGCAGGGGCTCAAACAGACATTAGTATACCAATGTTGATAGCAGCATTATTCACAATACCCAAAAGATGGAATCAACCCACGTATTCATCAGTGGATGAATGAATAAACAAAATGTAGCATATATGTACAATGAAATATTACTCAACTATAGAAAGAAATGAAGTTCTAATGCATACTGCAACGTGGATGAACTTTGAAGACATCATGTTGAGTCAAATAAGCCAGATACAAAGAGACAATTATTGTAAGGTCTCACTTAAATGAAATACCTAGAAGAATCAAACTTAATAGAGACATACTTAAAAGGTTACCAGAGGCAGGGCAGGGGAGATGAAAGGATAGGTGGAGAGGGAACAATGGCTTAATGGGTGAAGAGTTTCTGTGTGAGGACTCGAAAAAGGAGATGTAATCAATGTCCACGATGGTAGCACAATATCGTGAATATAATTAATACAGTACTACTGAATTACACACTTGAATATGTTAAATGGGAAACTTTGTGCTCCATACTGGTTACTGCAATAAAACATTTTTTTAAAGGAATAAGATCAAAAGGACAAATGAATACAAATAATTTTCAAATATTGGAAATATTATCAATATGATAGGAGATAAAAACTCTGTATGTAAAGTGTTAAAATAGGACCCGGCACAGGGGACGCACACCTATTATCACTATTATTATTATTATTTAATGTAAAATGAAAGCAAGCCTATTCTCCAGAGATAAGGAAACAGAGAGAAGATTGTCATATTGGGACTGATTATTATGAAAACCCACTACAATGACATAAAATACCTTTTGAATTTCCATTTTTAAAAAATATTGAAGATTAAGAAAAACAGTTAAACATGAAATCAGAATATAATTTGTATCAGGTTTTGTGAGAGAACGTTGAGTACCAATTCAACATTGCAAATGATTTACTTTCTATTTTTCCTGTTTTTGTGTGGATTGGATGGTTAAGTAATGTTGTACTTAATAATTATACCAAAACATATTCTAGCTTTTCCCAAATGAACATAAACAAAGTCAGTTGTCTCATCACCTTAGAAACTAAGGACAACAGTGACATAAAAGCTGTTAAACTATTATTGACAGCTAAATGAACACATTCCTTGTAAAAGAAAATCATTGACAGAAAATCATTGACTCCTCATGGTAGAGCCCATTTTGGTGGGAAACAAAGAGAAGCTACAACGTTAATGACATTTAACAGAAAGTCATCTCAGCCATAAGTTTTATGATCAAAACATTTAGGTTGAAACGTACATGTTTCTGTTTTCAACCAATGTCACTGTTGCTAGCCCTGGGCCTTTAAGCAGACAGGCTTGGGTGTGAATCTCCAGGGTGAGGTGGCATTAGCTTCTTTGACATTGTTTTTCTGAACCCAGTGGCTCTTGTTTCTTCAGTTAAGGTGGATTTGGTGCTAATATCTCCAGCCTTCCAAAGGACATGATTATCGGCACTACCTAACCTTTGAGAATAATTACACTCTTTGCTACAAAGTACCTGGTGTCCTAGAAAATCAATAAGTCAGTTGAAGTGTATAAGAGTAAAGCAAAAAAAAAAAAAAAAAAAAAAAAAAAAAAAAAAAAAAAAAAAAAAAATCAATATGTGAGGAGGGAAAAGCAGAGTCTTCAGCCATTTAGATATTTCAAGGGCTGTATCATTTTAAAACAACATACCAATTTGGGGCCTACTTTCTAGAGTTTGGGTTTCCTAAAAGCACTCACGGTTTAATTATTGTGACATCTTTAGGCTTCACTTAATAAATCTGAATGCCTCATGGTGCTTCTTGGAGTCACAAAGAGGAAAAGAGAACAGAGAGCAGCAGCGGTAGCTGGTGTTCATCAGCCAAAGGACTCTCCCAGAAACATGGCCAGATCTCCTTAGAAAGCAAAATACAGGGGGGTAGTGGGGCGCACAGAAGAAGGGGGACCGGGGAGGGGGAGAGTTAGTCCCCCCAGCCTTGGACTCCTTACAAGGAGGATTCTGGTCCTATCTCAACTCTTCCTGTCTTACCTGACTATTTCTTACAGCAGTGGTTTTCATGGTATGCTCCAAGGACCACAGAGCTTCTCCTTCAAGGGCCTCAGTGGATACTCTGAGGATCAAGTGGGCCAGGCATTTATATATGGGGTTCCAATTATTCTGGGGGAAAAAAGTGCTTTCCATTTTGGGCAGCCTAAGAGCCCCCAGCGCTTAATGGGGTAGAACAGCAGCCTGAGCAGCAGCCAGAAGCCTCTCAAGTTACGCTGATGACTGACAGCCACAGTGGCATGGCTCCACCTCTCCCCTTCCCCTCCCCTCCCTGCTGCAGTGCAGCTCCACCTCTCTCTACCCCTCCCCTCTCCCTGCCTGCAAGAAGCTGCCTGGCCATATGTGGGCATAAAACCTGCCTCTGGAGGCTGCCTGGTCGTATACCAGCCTTCACCAATCAGAGATTGCCTTGTCACACG
>PVKH010012970.1:0-17044 GCA_004027955.1 Chaetophractus vellerosus
TTGAAGTTCACTATTTATTTTGCTATGTCTAGTCTGCTCTTAATCCCATCAAGTGTATTTTTTAAAAAATCTCAGACACCATAGTTTTCAAATCTAGATGTTTAATTTGGGTCTTTTTAATATCCTCTCTATATCTGTTTATCTTTTTGAACATATGGAATATAGTTATAACTATTTAATGTCCTTGCTAGCTAACTCTGACATCTGTGTTAGTTTCTGGATTGGTTTGATAATTCTCCTCATATTGATCATTCTCCTCATTTTGGGTTGCATTTTCCTGCTTCTTTATATGCTTGGTAATTTTTTGTTAGATGCTGGCATTGTGAATTTTATCTTATGTGATCTTGGATGTTTTTCTGTTTTTGTAAATATTTTTATCTTTTTTTTCTGGGATGCAGTTATTTGGAAACAGTTTGATCATTGGAGTCTTTATTTGATGATTTGTTAGAAAAGGCCAGTGTAGTGGTCAGTCTGAGGCTAATTTTTCCTCCTTCACTGAGATATAATCTTCTTGATTAGTCTACCCAATGCCCTATGAATTGAGTTTTTCTTCCAGTCTGGCTCCTGGGAACAGGTACTATTTCTGGTCCTGTGAGAGCTCTGACACTTTTCTCTAATCCTTCAGGATTATGTATTCTCTGGCTTTGAATAGTTTTGTCACTTGCATATGCTGAATCCTCAAGGGGAATGCTATGCTGATCTCCATGGTTCTCTCTGTGCTGCTCTCTTCTTCAGTACTATTTCCTGTGAACTCTAGATGTTGTTTGCTTCCCACAACCCTTAACTCCCTCTCTTCAGCTCTTGGTATTTACCAAGTTCTATCTGGATTCTTTCCCGAGTTCCACCTGGATTCTTTCCCTGTGTTGCAACCTGGAAACTTTCAGAGCACTAAGCTGGCAATTGTAATGCTTACCTCTTTGTTTGCTTTCTCTTAGAGATTACTGTCCTTTGTTACCTTATGTCCAGTGTTTGAAAACTTTCCTTATATTTTTCTGTTTTTTGTTTTTTCAGGTGGGAGGGTAAATCTGTCCTTTTACTCCAGCTTGTATGGAAGTAGAAGTCCGTGTTCTACTTCTTATTTTTTCAATTGTACTTCTAACAATTCAGTATAATTTAACTATGTTTGCTATTTCATTTCCTCTCTATAAGCTCCATAGTTTAGGATCTGCCTTTTAAAATGATGTATCGAAGCTCAGTACATAGTAGGCAGTAAATATTTATTTTTTCAATATTGAATGGGAATACAGAAGTAAGACAAAGTTCCTGTTCCCATAGAGCAGGGATTCTTAACCAGGGGTCCATGGACCCCTAAGGATTCCGTGGAAAGATTTCAGGGGATCTGTGAGTTTGAATTGAAAAAAATCAACTTTTAATCTTTATTTTCTCTGACTTCTAATGTTGAGTGTCATAAATCTATCTGCCACTTGACCTTCTGAGAATGGGTCTGTGGTTTTCACCTGACTGGCAAAGGGATCTGTGGAACAAAAAAGGGTTAAGAACCCCTGCCTTAGAGGTTCATAACACATAGTAAGTGGTTGATGAATGTAGTTGTTATTTTTACCTGGTCCAGCATGGAGCAGAGAGACTATTTTATTTTATTAAAAAAGAATATTGGATTAAATGTACGAATAAATCTGTGGACATTTCTTCAGCAGATTTTTCTTACAGCTAATAGCATTAAAGCCAACACAGGTTTTTAGAAGAGGAAGTGGCTAAATGTATATGATCCTTGGTACCATTTATTAAGCATTTACTTTGTGCCAATAATTTTTTCTCACTAAATTAGCATACTGTGGTGTGTAGATTTTCTAGTTAGGTGAAATGGCAAGTCTCAAACCCAGTTTCTTAATAATTACACTTAGCTAGCAGGAATTTAGTTGGATTTTAACAAAGAATTACATTTAAATTGGTGTGCTAGATAGAGCTCCCTGAGCAAAGGAACTTCTCTTTATCCCCCAAACCCCATCCTCTTTTTTATTGTTTTTACAATTCCTGGCACATAATAACTGCGTATAATTAGAGAAGGTAATGAAGTAGACCACCAGACATAGGGCAAAATAACAGTATACCTAATATTGGATGTAGTGCTAGAAATAGTTTGGGTGTGTATTTAATGACCTGCTTCTGTGTAGGTAATGTGGAAGTTTGTTTTGTCAGGATAATTTGTGAAAGCTCACTGCTTATTGCCTAGGATAGCACACATCTTAGGGGCTTCATGAATGTCTTGTCTTCTTTTAAAAAATATTGAACAATGGTAGTCTTTTTAGAGAAAATAATACGAACATAGATTGGGGGTGGAGTTAGGGAAGAAATATAAAATAGCCTGAGACTCTTCATTTTAAACTCTTAAATTGTGTATTTAAGGTATTTACATACTTGGTTATTATTCTCATAGTTAAAAATAAACTTATTGAACATTGAGTGAAAAAAATCCTATTATGTAACAATTGTTGTTATTTAAAATCTGGTTTTCCTAGCAACAAAATTGGAAAAGATAAATAATTTTATTTGAGAGTCTGTGAAACCTAATCAATGATATTTAACCCAATGGGCTTGCAGATTTTGGAGTACAGCTTCCATTTCATACTCAAATACATGGATACAAACACTGATGACATAATCTACATCTCTGCATGGCTTACTTGAAAAATAAAAACAGTTGCTTAATTGGATGACTATCAAAGTGGTCAACACAGATTGATGGGCTTGCATACAGTAAAGAGTGGTATGCAGATGGTGGTGTCTGTACCATTTGACATGAGATAGCTGAATCTTTAAAATTATTTCAGTGGAATGGCTTTGGTGTTGCTGCAGTAAAAGGGCATCCGTTCAACCTCAGGTGCTGTGCAGATGGCAAAGCCAAGCTAATATAGAAAAATGAGAAACAAGTGAGTATTTAATGTACAGGAATGCACGATCTGCATAACAAATAAATGACAGTATTACATGCAGGAAACCTAGCCAGATGGCTGTACATTATAATACATGACTCCTTGAGAGAATTAAGTACAGGCAATTTGCTCAGATTTTCTGCAAGCCTGCTGCATGTTATATTAGGGTAGGGAGAACAAGAGATTAAGTGCTTTATGTATTGAAATTGTTTAGGTGAAGTTGGCAGATATTTAAGTATAATCTGATATTCATAAGTATTGAAATTGTCTCTTTGTGGGAAAAAAAAATAGGATGAGGTGGTTGGCTTTAAAATGAAAAAGTGTAAGGGGTGAGATTGTCTAGTGATCCTCTAGAAAATGCAGGTATGCTGGCCCATATTTTTCAGTTTTGTAAAGGTTTTCCACTAGACAAAAGTGTAAAAAAAATTTTTTAACTAATGTAATAAAGATATTTCATTTTCTATACCATTTTTAATGAATGCAAATACCAGTGCCATATGGAAATGTTAAAGTGGGAAAGATTAATGTGTTGACTGCTGTGTGAAATGGGATCATTTTCACTAAAAATAATACATTTTTATTTTTCAGCTTAAAGAAAGTGGTTATTGTACAGGTCATGAACCAGATTCCCTGGAATTCAGCACTGTGGGAGGATGGGTGTCTACTCGGGCATCAGGCATGAAGAAGAATATCTATGGCAATATTGAGGACCTGGTAAATGTTTTTCTAATTATTATATAATTATTATAATTATTATATAATAATTGATTAATATACAGAAGTTATTGTAAAGTTAAACACCTTTGAAAGTTAAGAGTTGCATGGTCAAGTCCCCCAAAAATGTACCCCTTTAGATCTTTAGATTATAGTAATATTAAATATGTGTAATAGAAACAATTAAAAGAAAAAAACTGGTCTTTGTTTAATGGTACTCCTCTTCAAGTGACTAAAATGTAAGCCTTGTATACATTTCACAGTATCTGATTTATAAAATAGATACATTTTATTTTACAAGTCTCATAGAACTTCAGTGTTGAACTCTACTAAGATTTTAGTCCATTTATTTAGATAATCTCATCCTTGCTACGTTGTTGCCTCAGAAGATTTAAAGTTTATTTTTCTGAAAATAATTTTTTCTATATGGAATTAAAGAACCTGATTGAAAATGTTTTAAAGTAGTGATGGGACACATAATATTTATGTGCACACTATTTTGTTTTAGCTGATCTGATTCCAGTTCTCTGGGACTTGTATAAATAATAATAGCATAATTATGGGCAGCCTGGTTAGGAGTTAGGTGTTGTTTGTCCATTTCTAGCTTTTCCAGTGACTAGCTGTATGACCTGTACACATTGGTTCACCTTTATAAACTTCAATTTCCTCTTCTATAAAATAGTATAAAGAAGATTCACTGCACAGAATTATTATAAGGAGTAAAGGACATTAAAGGAAAAGTCATAGCAGAGTCCTTGGTGTGTAGTAGATGCTTCATAAATGTTCTCTTATCATCAATATTTTGATATTGGTTTAAAAGAACTTTAATTTATGAGACTATTAAAGTGATGGTCCTAACCATAACTTTACCATCCATAATCTAAGTTTAACCTTACTTTTCAAATCTAAATTTTTGCATTTTCATTAACATCTTTGTTGACAGGAATGGTAAATCTTTAATGAAATATATTGGTTCTTTCTAGTCAATACCCAATAATTTAAGACTTTTAAGTATCTGTATTGTGAGCAGTTTATAAATATCTATATTATCCTGTTTATTTTTTTTATTGAGCATATTTTAAAAATCACATTTTTCTTTTGGAATTAAAGTAACTTAAATTTAGTTTCAGAGGAGGGAATTTATTTTCCTCCAGTTGAATTATTAAGATCCTTATTGGAATTAAATATTTGATAGGCTGCCTAATTTAGTACTGCTAAAGCATGTAATTTATTTTAATCATTTGTTTTGAAAGATTTAAGGGCCACAAATCATAAATGTACATCCTCAAGTACTTATTTACATTAGTAGTTACTTAGCACATTTTATTTTGAACTTAAATTTCTTTTGCAATATTTAGTTTCCTCTGAAATTGTCTTAATTTACGTTAATTGCTTTTATGAAAACTTTATTAAATTTGATATTATGTTCTTTTAATCTCTGCGGCTTCGTGAAAAAAAATGTAAGCCTTTTGAACATGTTAATATATTTCTCAGTTACTGCATATTTAAAGTGTAATCAATAATGATTCTAATACCTAATTTAACTGGTTTGAAAAAAGCTGAAGATAGTTGTTTAATCTAAATTTTTAACATCATAATCTGAATATTCAGAAGTCTTAAGTGCTTTCTATATATGTTGTTTTCAAGGTCATTTTAAGGCATTCTAATCACAGTCCAATCCAAATTTTTCTTAATTCATTGAGTATATCTTCACTAAAGGATTACCTAAGCATGTTTGATCACCCTTTTTTTTACACTGGTGCTATAGAGCTGAAGCTCATGGCCTTGAGCAATTGTCCATTACTACTATGAAAGATGCCTTGCTATATTTTTTGATTAAGATGCACTGTTAGAAGGAAAACAAAAAGAAATTTCTAGTGGCAAAATTCAACTAAAAATTTTGAACATGCACAAAAGGAAATAAAGTATGATATGGGACTATTTAATATTAAAAAATCTTCTGTTAAAAGCATAATTGTGATGTAGAATAATTAAGCAATTAAAAATAAATGTGTTTCTTATTTTTAAAAAATGTACTTATTACAGAAGTATAAAATTCAGATATGCTATATATATTAAATATATATAATCAC
The DNA here is from genome assembly GCA_004027955.1 of Chaetophractus vellerosus. Lineage (NCBI taxonomy): Eukaryota > Metazoa > Chordata > Mammalia > Cingulata > Chlamyphoridae > Chaetophractus > Chaetophractus vellerosus. Next base: position 5,699 of record PVKH010012970.1, read on the forward strand.
CTTTAACATCTTTATATTTATCTTTCTATACCCTTTTCTAGGCATATTGACAAATGTGTATATCTGGTTTTAAATATAAAAAAGAAAATCATACTGTGTTTAATGTGCTCTTTAAATTATATATTAACATAGTAATATGTAAATGAGCATAGGTTTGCACTGTAATTTTTTAGAGACTGCATATAATTCTCTTAATGATAATTTATCGTTTATTCAATCAAGTTCTTATTGATAAATATCACATTAAAATTATTCTCTATTTCAAAATTACAGAAAACAAAGCGAAAAATTCTCTTTGCTAATTTTTTGGCATATATCTTTAATTATTTTCTTAGCATATGTTCCTAGAGTGTTAATTGTTGAATCAAGCAGTTTATACATTTTTTTTTTTAAAGATTTATTTTATTTTACTACATATCTCCCCTCCCCCCTGTTGCGGCGATGCGCCGAGGCCGGTCACTGTGCAGGCGCGGTTTTCCCCGCTTGTGGGCGGCTTCTGCTTCCAATCACGGCCGGCTCTGCTTTAGTTCGCGGGTGGCTGGCTGCGCTCCATTCGTGGGCAACCTGCCCTGCCCGTGGCGGCTTTGCCCTGTCCGTGGTAGCTTTTTGCCCTGCCCACGGCGGCTCTGGCCCGCCCATGGCGGCTTGACCTTCTCAGGGCGGTCTGCCCACTAGGAGAGGTCCCCGGGAACCGAACCCGGGGCCTCCCATGTGGTATACTGGCGCCCTGTCCTCTGGGCTATATGGCCGGCCCCAGTTTATACATTTTTAAGTCTTCGGATCTTTACACCCAAATATAAAAATTTTGACTAGTTGACATTCTTGCAGAACCTTTATTTTACTGGATCTAGATTTTTTTTTTTTTTTTGTCTTTTAATTTTGTTTCTTTAATCACGAGTGAATGTACATTTTATAAATGTGTTCACTGGCACTTTTTATTTCTTATTTTGTGATTTGCTTACTGCCCATTTCCTTCACTAGTAAGTAGACTACTATTATTTGTCTGTCAATAAACCATTCTGAATTAGCATTTTTAACTGCCACTAATTCAGATCTCGGGAACTATTTTTAAGTGGCCCCCTCTTCCAAATATACTTATTTTCTCACTGTGAGAGACAAATCACACATTTATCAAACACATATCTCTTCTCCCCCTGTTTAAGTTATTCATTGTATCTCCCTCTTGGTCCCAGTCTTGACCTGATCATAATTAATACTTCATTTTTTCACTCTTTTCTACTAAGTGGGCAGAATAGATAGGTTGAAAGCGGGGTTGAGATGAGAATTAAGTTTTTCTTAGAATTCTAAGCATCTAGAGCTGTGCCTTGACATGAATAATAGTATTCCATAAGTATTGTTAAATAAATGAAAAAAATGTCTGTTAAAATATGATCATTTCTTAGTTTTTGAAAGGTCCTTTAGTTCTTTGCCATATGGATAACCCTAGACTAAATAAAGAAAAGTTTTTTTAAAATTTTTAAGATGATGAATATATAAAAATCAATTTAAAACAAGAGGTGTACAACCTTAGAATGATTTTCCCTCTTTTAAAGCTATATACAAATTTACCTTTAGTCTAAGAATTATTAAAGGATATTATAATTTTGAAGGGCATCACAATTTATTACTTAATCCGATATTTAAAAAGTAATGTTTTATAAAAATATATATGGGTATGTGTGTGCATACACACACAGAATTCACTGGCAGATGTTTAGAATTTACATCATGTATTATATTAAACAGGTGGTTCATATAAAAATGGTAACACCTAGAGGTATAATAGAAAAAAGCAGTCAAGGACCTCGTATGTCAACAGGCCCTGATATCCATCACTTCATCATGGGATCTGAAGGTAAATATAATTGCAAATTTATTATGAAAAAAACAGAGGTTAGTGACTCAGTTTTGTGAAAATCTGTGATGCTGTTATATCAGATCTTTGAAAGAAAGGCATATTTTATATATTTAAAGAGTGGTGATTTAAAGTTTTAATTTAATTTGGTACTTCATAAAAGTTTTATTATAAGAACAATTTATCAAACTTCCTTTTACATTTTTGCTTCTTTATATTTCTTAAGACAACTTGGTCATTTTATTTCTAATTTTCCTTTTAGTGTTTTTAATCTCATTTTAGGAAGGGTAGTTAGAATTTGAAATGGTTTTAACATTTTATATTATGGTATTTTTTAATCTTGTCAGAATTATTAGGGGGAAAGGACTGATAAGATATTGTTCTATTGTCTTTTTCAATAATTTTATCTTTTGTTATTTACTATTTGATTTTAAAAAGAAAAGTGGAGTTTAAAGTTCTGTTGATCCATATATCTTTTTAACTCTTGTTGGTCTTTACATTTTCATTACTTACCTTAAATAATGCTGGGTAGATTAGAATATAGTTTACAATTTTATCCAAAACATTTAATTCCTTTGTAGATCAGAGAAAGTTTAACCGTTTCCCTTTTATTTTGCAAACTGTTATGTAGGGACTGTGAATTGTATGGATAAGGTGAACAGTTTTTCAATTCTTAGAATAGTAAAGAGGGACACCCCTTAAATCCAGAGAAATAAGATAAAATAAAAAAACTATATCTAAATTAGCAGTGTAACTCATTAACTTCAGAAGGTTGTACAAATGAAAAAAAGAGATAGTTCAGGAAACATTAGCTAAATTCATAGATAAAAGGGCAGTTATATAAACTAAGATGTTAGGGCATAAAGTCTAACCTTTGACACTGAAGTCAAGAAAGGAGAAAAATAAGCTGTCTTGTTGACATACTAGAGGTTGACTTGATTGGGCTGACAACTAAATGATATGGCTTAGATTTTTTTCATGATAGTGACAAACTTTTGTCAAGATATCTCACCAATTTCCTCTCATATTCCTTTTCTGATTGGCATACTCTTGTATAGAAAACAGACCTTTTTTTTTTTTTTTTTTCTGAGGTACCGGGGATTCAACCCGGGACCTCATATGTGGGAAGCCAGTGCTCAACCACTGAGCCACATCAGCTCCTAGAGTTGTTTTTCACATTTGTTTATTTTGTTTGTTTGTTTTTAGAAGGCACCAGGAACCCAACCAGGACCTCCCATATGGGAAGCAGGCGCTCAACTCCTTGAGCCATATCTGCTACCCCAGAACTACATATTTAATATGAAAACTAAAGTGCTAAATGTCTTTAAAATAATATAATTCTTTAATAAATATTATTCTGGAACTTCTTGTACTAATACATCTTCTAAAAGTTAAGTAAAAGAATATTTTATGTCATGTTGAATAACAAATAGGTATTAAAACTGACAGTTATTAATTATATTATTGTTGTATACTATAGTTGAATTCAACTCTATAAATACAAATGATCTTTTCAAGTAATGGCATCAGCATTTTTTTTTCTCCCATCCAGTTAGCATTTTAAAAATTTTGATTGCTAGGTACTGTGCTGGCTCACTCAAGAACACAGATAATAATAGACCATTATAATATAGTGTGACACATTCTATGATAGAAGTTAACACAAGAGAAATCGAGACAAAGTCAGGTTGATGGGTGTTTAAGAAGGCTTCACTAGAGAGGCCATTCTAAATAAAATGAGCCTTGAAGGTTGATGAGCAGAAAATAATTCCAGATAGAGTTGAAGAAAGAAGGTGGGGGGTGTGTTCTTACACAGAGGGAATAGCATGTGAGCAGGCTTATGAGAGCTTCTGCCTCATGAAGCTGCCACATTTGTAGTATAAATGAAATATAAGGTTTAACTCTGTGGCGGGGCTAGCCAGCAGGGCTAGACGCAGAGTGGTAAGGGTTATAGGGTGACTAGAGAGATAATTTGGTCTTCTTATTCCATTAAAAATAGTTTGAACTTTTATCTAAAACACCGGGCTACCTCCTTCAATAGTAAATTATTGAACGGATTTAAGGAAAGCAAACTCATTATAATAATAAGTAATAAAAGAAATACAGGAAATATGCTTTTTACAAACTTATGTCTTATACACTAGGTAACTGTCTCTAATAAGATTTTATTATAAATATGCATGCAAAGCAACATAGTAATTAAGAGCATGAATCATGAAGTCTATCAGATCTGGATTTCAATCTTGGTTCCACCATTTATATTCCTCTGACTCTGTAAGTTCGGTAAGTCTCTCTGCAGTTAGAAAAATGGGAATAATGAAAGTGTCCATCTCTATAAGGTTGATGTGAAGATTAAATGAGATTATGCTAGGCAACATATAAGCATGTAGTAAGTACTCAGTAAATGCTACCTTCTAGTACTATTATTGTGGCCCCCCCACCCCACACTTTTCCCCATCAACACCATCTTTCACCAGTGTGGTACGTTTGCTACAATTGATGAATATGTATGGAAGCATTGCTACCAACCATGGTCAGTAGTTTACATCACAGTTTATACTTTGCACTGCACGTTTTTATAGGTTTTGACAAAATGTATAATGACCTGTATCCTTCATTGCAGTGTCATACAGAACAATTCCAATGTCCCAAAAATGCCCCATGTTACACCTCTTCTTCCCTTTCCCTCCCGTCTGAACCTCTGGTGACCACTGCCTTTATATCAATGTTTCAAGTTCTTCCATTGCTAGAATAATAATAACTCTACTTTCATCCATAGTTGCATTCTACCTTATATTTGTTCATTCCTAAATCTTGAGGATTTTAGGATGTTGATGCCCACTCTGTTTTTGATAGAGGGGGCTTAAATCCCATGGGGCAGATGGATGGAACTGTCTTGCTTGCAGTTGTAGATACTCTCTATTTTTTGGGATGGGCGTTGTCCATCATTATCCTTTTGCTAGTTGTCCTGGGTGAGTCCAGTGAACTGGAGAGTAGGTGTTGTAACTCTGCTGAGATTCATGGCTCAACCAGCTTTATAACAGACTGAAGATTTAAGTCTCTGGGACATGTAGTTAACAAGTATAATGCTAATTATAGGTTCAAATAAAACAGGCAGAAAAGCCATGTGTAGGGAAATTATAAATGAGCCTAACTCTGTTATACTGGGGAACATATATTTCAAGGTAAGGCCCACTGACAGGGTACTGAATTCCTGAAGTTGTCTGCCCTGCCTATAGTGTCTAGATTGCCCTGCCTATAGTGTCTAGATGTCTCTAGAGCCCTCAGGAGTACCCCTGCTTGAGGCACTGTTTATTGTGGCAGTCAATGAGATGGTGAGAATATTCTTTTGGCATATATGGCAGGGGAGGGTTACTGGTGTAGGGCTTTGGGAATGGGGAGATATGTGGGAAACGGTGTACCTATGGCATGCTTCTATGGAATATGAAAATGTTCATCTTGTCATAGTGTGTTATTTCAGTGGGTGGAGACCCACACAATAAAGAAGAAAATATTAAACTTCCATCCTGGGGAGTCCTCCTGTGTTCTCAATTAGAAGGGCAAGAATTTCTCGAGAATGTAGGCAGCACCTAATAAAATAGACCAATATGGCAAGCCCTCAATATTAATGCATGGAACTATGAACCTTATTCTTCAAAAATGGTTACCATAGGTTCTAAGGGGAGGGGGAGAGAAGAATAGAATAGATGGAATATAGGGCATTTTTAGGGCATTGGAATTGTTCTGCATGGTCTTGCAGTGATGAATACAGGCCTTTATAAATTTTGTCAAAACCTGTAAAAGTGTATGGTACAAAGTATAATCCATAATGTAAGCCATTGACCATGGTTAGTAGCAGTGTTTCAATATTTGTACTTCAGTTGTAACAAATGTACCATACTCATGTAAGATGTTATTAATAGGGGAAAATGTAAGAAGGGGAGGGGGTGCAGTATAGGGGGATCCCCTACATTTTCTATGTGACTTTTCTGTATCCTAAAGCTTCTTTGAAAATCAAGCAAAAGGAATAAGGCACTGGGGGAACATACAGAAGAAATTGTCACTGTATATAAAAGATACCATATCTTATAGTGATAAAAGACACAATTTTAATTTTTGTATTTTATTTACTATTATTATTGTATTTTTAATTTTATTCATTTTTTTTTTTGGCTTTGTTTTGGGGGAGCTTCTGAATTGCAGAAGGGTCACAGTTGTGGTAGGGGAGGATTACTGGGGTGGGATGTTAGTGGGGAGGGATGTACCTGGGGCATGCTTTTGTAGAATATGAATATGTTCAGGTGGTCATGGGGTGTTGTCTTATGGGTAGAGATCAACACAATAACCAAAGGAATATTGAATTCCTATCCTGGGAAGTCCTGCTACATTCTCTAATAGAGCAGCAAGAATTCCCTGAGTACATGGGCAGTGCCTAGTGAAGGAGGATAAACCAGTACGCCAGGCCCTTGACATTGATGGTTGTACTTATGAAACTTGTTCTTGTGAAATTGAAACTTAGCCTAGTATTATATATTGCCTAAGAGTTACCTCCTGAAAGCCTCCTTGTTGCGCAAACATGGCATCTCTCTAAGCCAAACTCAGCATATAAATGCACTCACTACCTTCCCTCTGGCGTAGTATATGACTCCCGGGGATGAGCCTTCCTGGCACCAGGGAAATAATACTAAATGCCATCTAAGGATGCATTTGGAGAAAGACCTAGTCCAAAAGGGGGAAATATTGAATGCAAATGAGTTTTTACAGCTAAGAGATTCAAAGTGAGTCAGGAGGTCATTCCAGAGATTACACTTATGCACATCCCAGTAGGATCTAAAATGTATTTTTATCTGCTATTTTCCACTACCTACGTATAACTTCCTGCCCTTAAATGTGAACCATAAACTTTTTCTTCCAAGCTTTAAAAATTTCTTTTGATATAGTTCAATCAGAGAATCTTGAAAGTATTAGTTTATGAAACCTATTTTTTCCTGTCCCACTAAGTCCCACATTTGACCACATTAAATTAAAATTTTTGTCTTGTTTTGTGTTATGAATTTTTCATAATGATTTTTCAACAAGCACCTTCCTCTCATTTTAGATGCTATAACACAATCAATGTAATGAAAATTATAATAAATATTCAGAACATTTGAAAGGCTTTACATTTTTTCCTATATGTGAAATTTACTAGCAACATGTTTCACACTTTTATTTGAAGAACAGTTAAAATTGCATTTTAATTTTTCAACCTATGCCCCACCCTTGTTTTAATTTTTGCTCTACAACTAAATATATGCAATGTTCACCATCAGTTCTTTTGTAAAGTTTTACCAGTCATCTTTTTGTTAAAGTAAACCTCATCTTTAGTAGATTCCTCAGGAAAGGCACTTTTGCATATGCTCTGAATGCTGTAATGTTCAAAACTGTGTTTTTTTGTTTTTTTTTTTAAATGGTCTTGATTTTTGAAGGAAGCTTGGGTGGATATACTATCCTTGTGTCACACCTTCTTTTCTTCAGATTCTTGAAAACACTCTTCCACTGTTGCCTTGGCTTTGAATGTTAGTCTGTGTCTCACAGTTGATTGTTCTGAATTAGTTTCTCTGGTACTCATGGGGCCCTTTCTGTATGTAAATATCTTAAATTATAGTGTTAAATATTAGGTTTTTTTTTTTTCCATTGGTTTGATTTTTCTTCCTCAGGGACAACAATCATACACGTTTGACCTCCTTTGTCTGTCTTCCATTTCAACCTTTTTTTCTCTGGCCCCTTTACTCTAATTTATTTCTTTGTTCCATTTTTATTCTTTTGGTTATTTTTCAGATTTTCTTCAAGTTTCTTTCAAGTTTCCATTTGAATCTGTTTTCTGTTCTCCTTTGAGTACCTCATAATTTAGTTTTAATTTTTAATTTTTCCCTTCTATTTCTTTCCTGAGATTAGTCATCTCTTTTGTTTCTTCTTGTTTTTTGACCATTTTTGTTTTTGGTTTTTGTATTTCTGATTCAAGGTGGGTTTTTTGTTTGTTTGTGTTTTGTTTTTTTCCTATCCTTAAATGCTTGGTTGAGGATATTCAGTCTGAAATGTTGTGGTACAGTTTTCTTCAGAATCATAGTTAGTTTTTTGGGGAAGACTGTTCATCAACAGAAGGAGTTTTATTTGCATTTCCTGACTTTTTGCGGTAGTTTTGTTTTCTTTTTAATGAATTTGGCCTGCACTTTTCTATTCCTGTTTATTATTTTGGAAGGTTTTCCAGTTTGAGAGTGCTTTTTTCTGTCACTTTTAGCCTCTTCTGTGATTTTTATTTCATGGATGGTTGTGTTTTTGGTGGGGGAAAGGATGTTGCTCTTGTTTCTCTTTCATTTCATAGGATCTTTAATTTCCCTCTCGTTTCATTCTTTCCCTCCACTGCCTTGTCTTCAAGGAGTACTGCCTTTTATATTAATATTCTTCTGAAGCAGTGCTTCTCCAAGACATATTTCTGGTTCTGCCCATTTTCAAGCCCCTTTCTGTATCCAGGGTTATGAACCACCCAAATTTGTACAGTATCTTTAGTATTTATCATTGCACTCTTGCATTCTGGGTTGATGTTTTCTGTGCTCTCACCAGTTCCTCTGCTATCTGTTCTCTTTCTTTTGAGCTTCTCCTTTATAAGCTTTATAAGCTTGCAGCAGCCAGAAGCTATAAGAGGTCTGTTGGAAATTTTTTTCTTTTCAACTCTCCTTACATATAATTTAAAGGTTGCAGTGTTCTCTGTCTCATAATACTGAAGGTGTAGGTCCTGTGTGATTTTATTTGTTCTCCTTGTTGATTTTCATGTTTTATGGGTGAAAGTGGAGAGAGAGGGGAGAGTCAAAATCAGATGACTGCCATTCTTCTTAATCGTGAGTATATTTTCAGCTTATGTTAGATTTTATTTGCTTCAAGCAAATACTTGCATTTTATGTCAAATAGCAATTGAAGCCCTCACTTTTCTTTGAGAACACACATTATATTAGAAAATTATAAAACAGAAAATTCTTAAAATTATTACAATGTGCTTTTCTTAAAATAGAAAGAAAAGTAAATGATATGGGAGTCTCTGTTTATGGTGTCACATTGCCATGGTTTTATTCATAAACAGTTATATAAAGTGGATATAAAATATTGATGTAATGTACATATAATCAACCCTTAAGTAATCTAAGTAGTTTATATCATTCGGGTGACATGTTCTTCCCACAGCAAAAGAATCAATCTATAAAATAAAATCCACAGAAAGAGGTCTTGTAATGAAATGAATTTGGATGCAGTCATTTGTGCTTGCCTTAATTTGAATATATGTCTGAATGGTACCTGCCCCTTTCAAGCTGGCTAGTTGCATACTCATGCCTTGGTCATTTCATTAATCTTGCAATAATGCAATGTCTTGTTATAGACTACTGAATTTTTTTATCTCCCTTAATTATGGTGGATTTTACTACCTTTGAGTGTCTGCCCTATACATAAGAGGCACTATGGGTAAATAAAAATTTAAGGCATGATTCTTTCTCACTAGTACTTTAGAGTTTTATGTAGAATGAGAAGTTTTTCGAATGTTTGCTAATGTAAAAGCATATACATTTTAAAATCAGTTATTTGAGTAGGAAATAATGTACAAAATTCAAAAGATACACAAGGATGTATCGGGATAAGTTTGCTTCCCATCCCTATCTTGCAGGCACCTCCTCCTCCCCCCAACCTACCCAGAGTCAACACTATTCCTATATATATGCATATATATATATTTAAAATGTAAATGGAAGTTTACTACTCTTTGCTTTGCACTTAATTTTGTAGAGATCACTCCATATCATCACATTTAGAGACATTTCATTCTGTTTGATAGGTTTATAATATTCCATGATCAGTTTTGAGCAGTGGCAGTATCGTAGCCAATGAGTTTATCCGAGGTGCGATTTTTTTTTTTTTATATTTTATTTTTAGGATGCATCGATTTACATAAATGTTACACAGAAATTTTAGGAGTACCCATATGCCCCACCTCCCACACCTCCCACAACTTCCCACATATACATCCTTCATCATTGTGACACAACACCTGAAATAGATATACACATTTTGAGGCTTTGCCACCAAGCATGGACCACAGTTCAGACTGTAGACCACCCTCTCTCCTACACAGTTCTGCATGATACATGATGATATAAAATGGCCTATATCCTCCATTGCAACATCACCTAAGACAATTCCCAAGTCCCAAAAAAGCCCCTGTATTATAACTACCCTTCCCTCTCCCTGCCCCCAAAGTGTCCAGTGGCCCCTAGCTCCACATAATTTTGTAATTTTTTCCATTGTGTGAATCACAACAAGTCTATAACAGGACACCAACAAGACCACTCTAGTCCATAGCTCTTCTCCCAATCCCACGGAGTCTAGGATGGTGATCTCCCCTCTACCACCTAGGGAGAGGGGGCTTATACCCCGTGGATATTATGGAATAGATTATCCTGCCTGCAGCTGCAGGCTCTCTCCATTCCCCAGGATAGCCGTCGTCCACCATCATCTCCCCACTAGGTGTCCTGGGTGAGTCCATTGAGTTGTAGAGTAGGAGTTGCAGGTCCACAGAGTCTCTGGACCCAGTTGGCACGTGGACAGCCCATAGTCTCCAGTCTCTGGAAGTATACCTAAAACTCTGGCATCAAATACAGGTTTGAATAGAAGAGACAGATGAACCATGTGCAGTGAAGTCATATTTCGGTCAGACTCTGTCACTCTCAGGAGCAAGTATTCCAAATTAGGGCCCACTGATAAGGCACCAAACTCTGGGGCTATCTGCAAGGCTCAATTATTGCTAATTGATTATTCCATGATACGGTCTCCTTACATTTATTTAACTAATTAATTTAACCAGACCCCCTTTGATATGCATTTAAGTTGCTTCCAGTTTTTTTCTTTTTTCTTTGTATTTAGACTATAATGCTGTAATTCAAAGAGATATTTTTTAAATGACTTCTTAGAAGTAAGGAAATATTTCACAAAAAGCTGGGAACTTGTAGTTTAGTTTTAAATGGAAAAGTTTCCTTTCTAGAATCAGGGCTTATACTGACCTTATTTTCCTTAATGATTTTTCTCTGATGACTTTTGAGTTTGAGCAAGTATTTATTAAGGTTTTCTGTATGCTGTGGGCAAATTAAATACAAGAGATAATTCATCTTTCAGAGCTTATGACTGAGAAATTTCAAGCATTTATCTTTAGAACTGACTTTTTTAAAAAACAATTTATTGAAGTATATCATTCATACATGAACATACATAAACTATAAGGGTTCAGTAAACGTGAACTTAAAAAACAAACATGCATAACATCATATAGGGCTCCCACACATAACCCCCCCACACAAATACTTTGCATTGTTGTGAAACATTTGTTAACAAATTATGAAAGAGCATTGTCAAAGTATCACTACTAACTACAGTCTGTATCCTACTCCCCTACACTTTTTAAAAAAGGGTTT
>PVKH010012971.1:0-17042 GCA_004027955.1 Chaetophractus vellerosus
TTTTTTTTTTTTTTTTTTTTTTTTTTTTTTTTTTTTTTTTTTTTTTTTTTTTTTTTTACCTTCCATTCAGCGTTTGTGAAGTCCTTCTCCAAACTTTATCATCTTCCAGAGTTCTAAGCAAGTGGGATTTGTAATTTTATTAGCTGTTTCTGCAGGGAGATTTTTCAGGGGGATGTCTTCTGTTGCCATCTTGATGACATCACACTCTTCTATGGCTTTTTGAAGCTGCACTGTCTTGACTCTTGACTGGCAAGTATCCAGCAATGCAACCCATTGACTGATTTCCATAGTTTTTGAGTTTTTGAGTACTGATTTCCATAGTTTTTGAGTACTGCAGTTTTTGCCCAAGGCAGGTTAGAACAATGGCTGCAGTCAGAGCCAGGCTCCCAGCAGTCTGAAGTAGCTGATTAAAAGCAGTAATCAGCAACTGAACTACACACCTCTGGATCTTTGGGGACTAGGTCTTTATAACCAGCAAGCTGTACCACAAGCCAGGATTGAGGACTCCACTGCTGCCTCTGGCGAGGCTGGGGCATGGACAATAGTAGTCACGGCACAGAGTGTGAAATTCACAATTTACCAGCCTCATTCTCCCATTCTTCCCTGGATGCCACACAGTGTTCTATTAGACTCTAGGGTTTCAAAATAGTTGATTAGGACAGTTACTGCCAGCTCAATAGTTGTTCTGGTGAAGGCACTGATTCCTGGAATTTCCTACTCCACCATCTTCCCGCAATTCCCTCCTGTGCTTCCTTTGTATGAAATAGGGGATGCAAGATGCAGCAATTTGTCTTTTATTCTGGAGGAAATATCATGGCATTACCCTGACCACTGGACCCCTAATACATTTACTGAAGTGGCAGGTTCCTGTATCTCTGTGAGCTTTATCTCCCGCCTTCAGGAGCACAAGTACCTTATCAAGTCCTCCAGCGTGCTGGCTACCTCTTGTCATTCTACCTGATTAGCAAAACATCGCCAATTTACTAGATCAATGTGATATTCTGTGGGATGTCTAGATGGTCCAGATCTCTTCATACTGTAGTATGACAGAGATGAGAGAGTAAACCTAGCCCTGAAGCAAAACTGCAAACTAATATTCTTGCTGTTCTGCATGAATGTGAATGATTTCTGATCCTCTTTCTATCTGGGTTAAAAAAGCACACATTTGAAAAGTCAATGCCACATGCCATGTACCTGAGGCTGTATTAATCTCTTTAGCAAAGATGCCACCTCTTGCACATCTGCATTCCAGGACTAATACTCAGCTGAGATTGTAGAAGGCCACAGCCATCCTCCAGGATCTATCTAATTTCGGCCAGACTGACCAACTAAATGGAGATGTGATAGGGACCATACTTCTGCATTTTTAAGATCTCTAAGAATATCCCTAATACCTGCCATCTCCCCTGGGATACAGTACTGGTTTTCATTTACAATCTTAGCCGGGGAGCATAGTTTTAGAGGCTTGTGATGTCTTTCCCCATTGTTGTAGCATCTACAACTCAGGTAAAGAACCCACTATAGTGGTTACTTCAACTTCCAACATCATTCCCAATATACATTCAGGGAAAATGACTACTAAGTCGGTTTGCTGACCCAGTGGACCGGCTGGAAGTTGGACTTTGGCCACAACTCAACGTATAACCTAACATCAAAATAACTTCATCCTCCATTCTAACAGTGGATTCATGGTGATACTTCAGCCCTCCAGGTATTGATGTCAACTCAGGCTGTATGTACAATAGTCCTTGAAATGTCCAGTATTTCTCTTTCTCCAGTGTACTGCCCCTAGGCTAAATGGTCCCCATTCCCTGTATTGGTTGTCCACTCAGAACCTCAGAATAGGGAAATAGGGTCTTCATAGATGAATTAAGTTTAGAGGAGGTCGTACTGAATTAGGGTGGGCTGTAAATCCAATATGACTAGTGTCCTTATAAGAAGAGGGATGTTTGGACACAGAGACATAAACACAAAGAAGATGGCCATGTGAAGGCAGAGGCAGAGATTGGAGTTATGCCGTCATAAACCAAGGAATGTCTGAGGCCACCTGAAGTTGGGAGAGGCAGGGAAGGACCCTCCTCTAGAGACTTCAGCAGGAGCTTGGCCCTGCTGAAAGCTCGATTTGGACTTTTAGTCCTCAGAACTATAAGAGTTTTAAGTGACCAGCTTGTGGTATTTTGTTGTGGTAACCCATGTAAACCAATACTTTCACTTTGGGGTAGAACTAGAGAAATTGTTTCAGGGAATACTTGCTGTGTTGATATAGGGCCATTATCCTGGGGACCCTGCCATCTCTGTAGTCATTGAAAACTGTTTCTGATCCAGAAACTTAGCAAGAAATTGTGACTTTGAGTTATAGTGACTGCCCTCAGGCTCCTGCTTTCTTGAATATATGTTCTCTTTTTCCATTCCTGATATGGGTCATTTAGGCTTTCTTTCTTCCTCTTGATATCCCCCAAATTTAGTAGACTTTTTAATGGCTCTAACTTAGGGCATTTTTTAAAAAGGTATGTTTACCTTTTACTTCACCAATTTCTATCCTTAATATTATGTTATTCTTTCTAATTTCTTTGGTTTAAATCTATCCTTTGGTTAATCTGTTGGGAAGGATATTTGGATCCTTGGTTTTCAGCTCTTTTTCCCCATAAATGATATATTTAAGGGTATAGATTTTCCTCCATGTAACAAAATTATTTTCTTTATGATTCAGTTCAAAATATTTTCTCATTGACATTGTGATTTCTTTTTTTTACTCAAGAGTTTTATATATATATTTCCCTGTGGCTTGGAGTAAGGGCTCTCACAGTTGGAAGGGCCAAGGATAAGCCCTGTAACTAACATGAATTGACAGCCCCCCCCCCCAAGAATAGAATAGCAAATGAGAGCAATAGCACATAAAGCAGGGATTAGTGCTTCCATCAAAGCTTGCAAGATTTCAGGAGTCATGATTCCTACCAGATTAAATTTAACTCATTTGTTTGGCTGTTCAAATGTCATTTAGATCACCAGAATGGCAAGTAGTTTATCACAAACGTAATTCAGTGATGGTGCTACTCCCAGCTGTGGTTCCGGAAGTAATAGCTTTACTGTGGTTCTGGAAGAGCAAAACAACACAGTTTATACAGCTATGACCTAGCAATACATTTTTTGTCATCCAATTAATATACAAAATCAGAAGCATCTTGCATTTACTTATCAGGTAAAGCAGTATACCTTTATTGTCTTGACCCAGAACTATGTCAGTTTTCTTCTCCTTTGTCATTGCCATCTGGAGGGGCCATGATTATTTTCATAACCTACAGAGCATCACCATAGTTGATGACATTTTACTAATTGGATCTTTTGCGCAGGAAGGAGCAAATAACACACATACCTTAGTAAGACATGGCCATGCCAGATGGTAAAGGATAAATCCAGTTAAATTCAGATTCCTGTCATATTGATGAAGTTTCCAGGGCCAATGGCCCCACACTTATCAGCATTATGCCACTAAAGGGAAAGACAAGTTGCTGTGCTTTCCATCATCCACCGAAAAGAAAGAATCTCAGCACTTGGTGGGCCTCTTTGTGTTTTTCAGCAACATACATCATATTTGACCCATTTACTGAGTAACTCATAAAGATGACAGTTTTGAATGGGGCTCAGAGCAAAATAAGGCTCTTTAACAAGTACAGTCTGTGGTGCAAACTGTTATCGAGCTTTTTGATGCTACAGACACAATGGTACTGGAAATATCTGTGGCAGACAGAGATACTGTATGAAGCCTCTGGCAAGCCCCAAAAGGTGCCTAACTCCTAGGGTTTGTAATGAGGCCTTCTTTTGCTGACAATTATTCTCTATTTGAAAAACAGCTACTGGACTCTGGAAGAGACTAAATGCCTACCATGAGACATCAAGTGGCCATGAGACCTGAGCTGTTCATCATGACCTTGATGTTATTTGATACACAGAAACATAAAATTGGCACATACAGCAGCATTTCACTATAAAGTATAACTGGAATATATGAGTCTGGGCCTGCGTTGTTCTGGAAGATAAGAGTAAACTCTACTTACAAGTGGCTCAGCCTCTGTTAGATTTCATCTATTGCTTTGCTGCCTCTCCCTTAACTCACACTTTTGGCTTCATGGGGAGTTCCCTATAACCATTTAATGGAGGAAGAAAAAGTCTGGGCCTGGTTTAATGATGGGTTTGCAAAGAATGTCAGGATATGCTGGAAATGGATGGCCACCGCACTTCAGCCCCGCTCTGGGATGGCTCTGTAAGACAGAAATGAAGGAAAATATTCCAATGGGGAGAACCTCAGGCACTACATCTAGCTGTCCAATACATAGGGAAAGAGAGATGGCATGCGCTGCACATCTATCCTGACTCATGAGCAGTAGCTAATGGGGGAAAGAACAAGATTAGAATATTGGAAACAAAGAAATCTGTGAGGGAGGTGTGAACCTGGACCTCCCAGAATGGTAAACAGTGTGAAGATATTTATATCCTACATAAATTCTTACACGAGGTCATCCATTGCAGAGGAAGTTCTTATTATTCAGGTGGACAAGAGAGAATGTTTTGTAAATGTCAGTCAACTTCTTTTCCCAGTTATCCTGGGGCTTGCTCACTGGGACCATATACCCAGTGGGCATGGCAGCAGGGATGGAGGCCATTCATGATCTCAAGGCTGGCCTGGCTGGGCCACTGTTTCTGAGTGTCTAAGCTTTGGTTATGTTACCATTCCAGGGGGCATCAGTCAGCTATCTGTTAAAAGGCTGCTTTCATTGCATCCCTCCATTCATAGAGAGATTGGCACTTTGTTCTAACAAGGACAAGAACAAGTTCTGAGCATGGATCCTCCTTCCCTGGTCAAACTTGTATTAATACTTGGTTCTTGGAGTAACAGAATGATTTATCCATATCATGATATCCAAACCATCATCTCCTCTGACTAAGAAACTCATTTTATAGCAAAGAAAGTGTAGCATGAACTCATATTTATGGTCTTCATGCGTAATACCAGTTGCTCCATTATTTTAAAACAACAGGCTTGAGAGAATGATGAATGGGCATTTATGGCACTATCTGGGAGAAACATCCTGGGTGGCTGGGGTACTATCTTACCAGATGTGATAAATATCTTAAAACCACATAGCCAGAATGCATCTGTGTGTGGATGTGGGAGTGAAATCTCACACTATTATACCTAATAGCCCATTTGAAGAACTTTCCCTTCTTGTCCCTGCAACTGTGGAGTGAGTTCTATATGGTGCATTGTAGGAACCACAGGCGCAAGCACAACAGAGGCTCCTAGTAAATGACTACTTTATTGTTTGCACAGCTCAAAAGGTCCAAAAAAGCAGGAGAAGAGGTCCCACCTTGGCTGGTACCCTGGGGAGGCCACCTGCTCAGGCGAGGGTCAGTGGCAGGCAGCTCTGCACACCTCTTTTTGCATTAGAGGTGAGGGGCCAATTGTGCCTGGACCCCAGGGGGGCCAGCTGCTCTGCAGCTCTGCAAGCCTCTCTTCACATCAGAGATGAGGGACACCAGCACTGACTGAGCACTGAGCTTTTATACACTCCAGGGTGGGAGAGGTTTCTTCCAACGAGCAGCCTTTCACCCTGGTAAGCAGCTGGGGCTGATTAAGGATAACCAGCTCCCTTCACTGCCTGTGCTCTCTTGAAAAACAGAAACATTCCAAACACCTGCATGCAAACAAGTACAAGTGGAAACATCACGAACACCTTCATGCAAACAAGCAAGAAGGGAAACATAGCAAATGCCTGCACACAAACGAGTAAGAGGGGAAAAGGACGAAGATAAGCAAGGGCTGGGAAATGGCCGCTGAGTGTGTCCTTGATTTCCCCACCAGTAACTTCAGGGTTGGTAGGTTTGGTAGTAGTCTACCCAAGGAGTAATGCTCATCAAGACTAGGTATGGTTCTGTGATTTGGAAGCTGCGGTTGTCCCCTGGCTTTTCCAGACTCCTTTATGTTGATAAACCAACCGGAAGAGGGAAGGTGCTTATACTGGCCAGTGTGATTAACGCACGGGAAATTCTATGATGGGAAATTCGGTTGCTGCTACACAAAATGGTCATGTTTAGAATCCGGGGGATTTACTGAGGTGTGTCTTAGTACTCCCTTGCCCCATAGTCTTGGTCAATGGAAAACTGTGGTAACCTAATAAAGCAAGACTTCCAAAGGCCCATGCCACAGGAATGCAAGTTGGGCCCGGACTGAGGTCTTCCTGAGGTTCTGGCAGGGTGTAAGGCAAATGGGGAAAGGATGGTAGAAGAAGTGGCTGTAATTACCAACGTGCACCCGGTGGCCAGCTGCAGAGGCAGAAAATGAGAAATGTTTTAAGTTCATGGTTTCTTTCTTTCTCACCTTATTCCCAACCCCTAGTACCTTCATGTGCAGAATGCCCGTGATGGCTAATGCTTTAAATATCAAATGAAAGTGGGTTAACATCATTATGTGATGATATGGTACTGGATGGGATTTGTACATCTACTGGGTTGAGGACAAACATTTTCCAACAATATGACTGAGGAGTGGATGCTGTGGTTCGAAGACAGAGGACTGATACTTTAAAACTTATTAAATACCCGTGATGTGCCAAGTACCATGCTCTGTGCTGGAGTTCTAAGTTAAAGAAAATAGCTCCTACTCTATATCAACAACCCCGTACTTTAGAAAATAAATATTTAGAAAAGGAAAATGTACCCATAATCTCCTGACTCTAATACAAAATGTAGCCTTTTAGTGTATTTCTTTTCATTCTTTTTCCTAAAAATGCTTCCTAGTTTAAATCATACCATAAGGGCAAACTTAACCCTTCCCTATTTTACTGAATATCTTCGCTTTGTCTCTCCTAAGCTATTTATACCCATTTTTTTTCCCTGTTCTGTGCCTGAGAGGCTGATGTGTATGGATGATATCAAAAGGCTCCCGTGCTCTCTGGTGTTATGCGGTAGGGGTTCCTGGCAAGTGGCTGGAGAGGAGGAGAGGCCAGGAACAGAGCATTTGTTCTCCTGCATCCTTCCCTGTAAGGTAGCCTCAGAACGTCTGTCTCTTTTGGCTTAAGGAAGTCATAGCTCCTCTGAAGGTGGACCTCTCCACACAGCTCAACTTCCAAGTTCTGACAGTTGCTTCCTTCCCTCACCTCTTTGGGCCTGTAACTAGCAACAGCTCTTCTTTTATTAGCTCTCGGGTACAGCACTGTCTCTTGGGGTTTCCTATGTACTGCCCATGTCTGTGTTAATAGGTTCTTTTCTGAACCTGCCTCAAATTATTCTGAGTACATCATCTGTTTCCTTCCAGGACTCTGACTGATATATTAACACAATATAAAGCATATGTGACTATATCATACATGATTAAATTTCTTTATTGTTGTCAATGTTACTGATAACTATTATTTTAGTTGATGATCCAGTCACTTTCTTGCTAATTACTCCTTCCCATTCCCTGCTTCTATTCCCACTTAAACGCTTAAAATCTATTTTTAGCTTAGATGCTGAAATTTGGAAATGCAGATTAAAATGATCTTAAAGTTTTTTCAAATATTTTAGAACAAATTGTTGTGCTTTGTAAAAGTATTACACAAATTCATACTACTCCATGCAGTGGATAAGTGTGACAATTTCCTTATACACTTACCAGATTGGATGTTCGCATTCTAAAATAATTTGGCCAATTCTATGGTTTTAAAAATATCATACTTTATTTCTAAAAATTGCCATTCTCTTAATTAGTAGTGAGCTTAAATCTTTTCCCACATGTTTATTTATCAGATATCTTTTCCTCATATGTGAATTCTCTGTGTTTGTCTTTGCTCATTTATTGATCTAGGGCTTAGCACTCATTTATATTGATAGATATGATCCATTTATAGAAAAATTAACATTTTGTTAATATTTGCTAAACTATCTTTTCAAGTGTCTTTTGGCCTTTCTTTGTCTGTGTGTCATGATTTTAAAAACCAAATTGTAAGTAGTTAAATCCGTTGATCTTTTCCTTTGTGTTTTATTCTATTGTTTATTTTATTGCTCTAAGCTTAGAAGATTTTTACTCCTTTAAAGATTGAATTTGTATTCACTTCTCTTTTCCTCTAGCCTTCTATGGTTTGATATTTTTTTACATTTAACTCTTTAATCCATCAGGAATTGATTTCTCTGTGTGATGTGAAGTTAGGCTCTAAAATTGATTTTTCCTTCCTATATTGCTAACCAGAGGTCCCAGCACCATTTGCTGAATAATCCTTCCTTTTCCCATAGATGGGATGTCCTCTTTATCATATATTAAATTCTCATGTATGCTGGATTCTATTTCAGGGCTATCTATTTTGTTCCACTGATCTAACTCTCTATTCCTGTGCTAGCATAACACTGCAAAAAGTGCTTCTTTAGATATCTTTGGAATGAGAAGCCACTCTAGGAAGAGATAGGCTGACTGTTTGGGACCAATTGTAAAACTGTGATGTGACGGGGAGGAAGCCGTACCCTTTAACTTCTATTTTGCTTCACTTTTCTTTCAGGGAAATTTCTAATTTGAAAAGGGCCGGTAAATATTAGTCAAGAGGGTATTCGAAACCAAACATCGGTGAAAAGTTGGAAAAAAAAGAAAAAAAATTCATTTACCTTTTTTAAAATGAGCATAGGTCTCCTGACCTGAGTTAGTTACTGGTATTTTCCATTGGCCAGAAATTGTGTCTGACCCTTATGTCACAGGATCTTATTTAATCCTCAAGTTGTCCTTTGTGGGGCACATGTTATTATTCCTATTTGTCATGTCCCCAGAATTTCTCAGCCCTTTGCAACCCAGCCAAGCTGCAAAAGAGACCCCCAGCAACAAAGACAGAAATCATTATTTCTCTGGCTATGGCAATGCAGAATAAGCACTATTTAAATTCCTTAAAAACTCACCCACAGTGAGTCCTGTATGTGCTCTCTTAGTCCTCTCATCACCAGGTAGCATCTTACATTTTACCTCCTCTCCTGCTCCAACAACCTTTGAGGATGCTTTACCAAGGCTTCATCAGTGTTGTTGAAACTTGTCCATATCTAGCCCAAGGTCGCTGATGCTCCATGTGGGGGGGAATGGAACTGAGATTGGGCAAGAAGAGATGAAGCACATGCAGTGGAAAGAAGGTAAAAGATTTCAGCAAGGAATTTGATTGCATCTTGCATAATATCCTAGGAGTAAAGACAGAATATAGATACTGATGCTAGTACAATTAGGACATTATGAGTTGAATTGTGACTCCCAAAAGACCTATTGAAGTCCCATCCCCCAGTACCTCAGAGTGTGACCTTATTTGGATAGAGGGTCCTTGTAGATGTAATTAGTTAAGATGAGCTCATAGTGAAGTAGGGTGGGCCCTTAATCCAACATGACTAGTGTCATAAGCAGAGAAGAGACCCAGAGACAAGGACACAGAGGGAAGATGGCCATTTGAAGATGGAGGCAGAGACTAGAATTATATCACTACAAGTCAAGGAACACCAAGGATTGTTAGCAAACACCAGAAGTTAGGAGGGGCAAAGAAAGATTCTCCCATTCAGGTTTCAGAGAGAGCATGGATCTGCTGATGACTTGATTTCAGACTTCTGGCATCCAGTATTGGGGGAGAATAAATTTCTGATGTTTTAAGCCATGCAATTTGTGGTACTTTGCTATTGCAACCCTAGGAAACCAATGCAGAGGATAAATTTGGAGTTGCATCGCCATAACCAAAGAATGTTGACTAGCAAACTCCTATGAACCATAGAAAGACTCACCAGGGTAAAGATGGCTGACTACTTCTCTATCCCTGTTCTGTATAATCTTTTCCCCAATGACTTGGATGAGGAAGAAGAAGCCATGCCCATCATGTCTGTTGGGGATTGAGTCATCTCCCCCATGAGGCATGTTCAGGTACCAACCCCTGGTCCTGTAGGTGTGAACCCATTTGTAAATAGGCTTTTTGAAGATGCTGTTAGTTAAGGTATACCCAAACCGAATGAGGGTGGGTCTTAATCCAATATAGCTGAAGTCCTTATATGCAAAAGACATTGGACACTTAGAGAGAAAGCCACGTGGAGCATCTAGAAGCTGGAAGCCATTGTAGCCCAGAGGAGAAAAGAGAAGACATTGCCATGTGAAAGAAAAGCCAAGAACCAAGGGTCCCTGACAGAATACCACAATCTTTGGGGAGAAAGCATAGCCTGGCTGATGCCTCAGTTTTGGACTATTCCTAGTTTCAAAACCATGAGCCAATACATTCCTATTGTTCAAGCCAACCCATTGTATTGCATGTTAGTGAGGGTTTATGTATGTATGTATGTAAATATTAAGATATTTATTATAGGTATTGGCTCACACAACTGTGGGGACTGGCAAGTCCAAATTCCACAAGGCAGGCCACAAGCTGGGAACTCTGATGAAAATTTCCATGAATTTGCCAGGAGACTGGCTGGGTGAAGTTGAGATGGAAACTCTTATTTCTTATTGCTGAAATCATCAATTCTCCCTTTTAGGCTTTCAACTGATTGTAGGAGACTTCGTTCAGTGCAGCAGGCAATCTCCTTTGTTGATTGTAGATGTAATCAGCTATAGATGCAATCAACTGACTCATGATTTAAACCCACAAAAAATACTCTCACAGTAACAATCAGGCCAGTGCTTTCTTGACTAAACAGCTGGACACCTAGCCTAGCTGAGTTGGTATGTGAACTGAACTACACATACGGTATTCGTTTTAAAATCTGGGAAACTCAAACAGTGTAGGGACTCAGCATTGCAAGCATAAGTACTTAGGTGATATCGTAAGAACTCAATAATACTCAGCAAATTAATTAGTGGACTTAGGTATCTGGTTTGAAATATTACAGGCTACTTAAATTGTGATTCCAGGCTGCTGTTCAGAGATATGTTTGAGAAATATTAGTATTAATTAATGTGCCTTCAACAAAGCCACCAAAAATTCAAGTCCTCCCATCTTACAGTTCAGTCCTCTTTCTAATACTCACTTCAGCCACACAAATTAGCTATTTGAGAAATCTTCACTTATTGTGATAAGCAGAATTCTAAGATTACCCCAATAACTCACTCTCTGAATAATCCACCCCCATGAATAATCAGCATTATGTTTGTTTGCATGACAAAAGGGGTTTTGCAGATGCAATTAAGGTTACTAATTGGTTGACTTTGAGAATGGAGATTGTTCAGATGGACCTAACATGAGGTCTTTAAAAGAAGAGAGTTTCCTCCAGCTGGTAGCATAAGTGGAAATCAGAGAAATTCAAAGTGAGAGAAGGAGTGCTGACATACAGAACTGTGAGTTAAATGGGTGTTATTTTGAGCTACTAGGTTTTTGGTAATTCATTATCACAGTAATAGAAAATGAACCTACTTGGTCAATGTGCCTTGATATCATGGGAATAATAATAATAATGATAATGATAACAATAATAGGCAGCAGCAACATTTATTGCAAGTTTGCTATGTGCTAAGCTTTATAGGAATTCATTCAATTAATGCTCACCTAGTTGCAAATTTCTCAAAAATAATCCACTAAATAGTAAAGTTAGGATTTAAACTCAGCTGCCTCTTTTATTAAATTATAAGATGGCCCTATTCCCCATGTTTTTCATGCATTGGTTCATCAAATTACTGCTAGTTTGCAATTTCTTTGCAGATTTTCCAAATACAGATGCTACTACACACCATACATCATCATCACCCCAGGATTCCTCTTTACTAAGGATCACAACAGGGATTTAGGAATATCCTCCTTTAGTACCAGCTTTCCCAGTTCCTGGTCAAGACTTCTCTGGCTATCCTAGCCCTTGGGTCCTTCTGACCCTCCCCAGTTCCTTAGCACTTGCTATTAGCACCATTTACTTAGCATTTAGTGTCACGCAGCATTATGACAATTGCCTTATATTTTATTTCTAGTCTTTCTCTCCTGCTAGAATATAAACTTTATGAGAGAAGGAACTTTTCTTTTTTTGGCTGCTGCTATATCTCAAGTGCCTAGAACAATTATTAATTCATCGGAGGCACTCAATAAATTTTTGTTGAGTGAATGAATGGACAAATGAACTTAGGCCCTTTTCAGCACTCTCATTCAAATTATGTTAGTTTGATTAGTTCAAACTATATAATTCCAGAATCCTGTATGACTAGCCACTTATACTATATTTGAGCTTTGGGGGGGGGGGTCATGCAGGAGATGAAATGTTGGAGCCTTCTTTTTTATCCATAACTGTTAGTGCCCTAGCTATAGAAAGTAAATACCATTTATTGATTCATTATTTTGTTCCTGGCCCATGTTAGATATTTTACGTTTGTGCATTAGCTCATTTAACCTTCACACTACCTAATGAGGTAGGTGCAGTAACCCATTTAACAAATGAAGAAACTAAGGCTCAGAGAAGGGAGCCCAAGGGTATATGGCTGGTAGAGGCTTTGGCCAGCATTCAGATACGTCTGAATCCAAATCCTGTCTCTTTGCACTATAGCATGACTGTCTTAGTTTGACAGGCCGCTATGAGAAGTACCACACAATGGGTTGGATTAATAAACAATAATTTATTGTCTTACAGTTTTGGAGGCTAGACGTCCAAAATCAAGGCTTCAGAAGGCAAAGCTTTCTATCTGAAGTCTGAAGAATTCTGGTGCTGGCTTGCCACAGTCCTGGGGGTTCCTTGGTTTATGTCTCTTCCTCCTATCACATGATGGTATCCTTGTTATCCTCCTCCTGTGCCTTTCTCTGACATCTGGCTTTTGATAAGGCCTCCAGTTACATGCCTTAAGGTCACCATGATTCAGTGTGGCCATACCAAAATAGGATCTCAGAGGAGCTTATTCAAAAATGAGTCTACACCTTAACTGATCATACACTTTCACAGGGTCCTGTTTACAAATGGGTTCACACCCATAAGAGTGTGGATCAAGGTTAAGAACCTGTCTTTGGTGGGGCACATAATTCAGTCTACCACAATGAGCACTAGAAAATAAACTCCCTGAGTGCAGGGTCTTGGTTTTGTTTCTTTAGTGCTTAGCACATATTTGGAGATCTGTGAATACTTCATGAATAAATGAATGAGTCAAACAACAAATGAGTGAATCATGCTTCTATCTAGTTCTGCTTCAGAGGGAAATGTCCTCATTTTTTTCATTCAAATAATTTTGATTTGTATTCTCCCATACCTGTTTTGCTTCACCTTCCTCTTCTTGGCTTAATAGAGGTATTATGTATCTGGTTTGGAAGGACGGCTTGAACGTAGTTTACCCAGCTTCCCACCAATGCAGAAATACTTTTTATAGCAACTGAGGACACATGGTCAGCCAGCCTCTGCCCAGACACCTCCAGTGACAGAAGACAGGAGAGGACAGGAGGCAGGCTGTTTCAATTTGGGGGAGTATTTCTGGTGATTAGAAGCATTTTCATCTGATTGAACTGGATTCTGCTGTATCATTAAGGATTCTTCAAGTTACAAGAAAAAGAAAGCACAACTCAAGTTGGCTTAAATATAATGGGAATTTATCAATTCAGTAATTCAGAGGTTCAGTGTCAGGGTGAATTTCAGGTACAACTTGAGTCAGTGATTAATGGTGTCCTGGCTCCATTTCTCTGCAATTCTCCATGACTGACATCTATCATGAACCAATATTCTCCTTAGGCTACTTATTTTTTAAGAAAAAATACAACAGCAGTTCTAGATCCTTCTGGCCACATACCACCATTACTTAGAGGAAGAGAGAAAGAGCTTTTACTCCAGCCATTCAAGCGAAAGTCATGGAGTTTACTCTGACTAGACAGGATGAAGACCAGAATAACAGGATGATGGAAGATGGTGATTGACTTAGCCTAAATCAAAGGCTCCAAGATCCTTACATAGTGGGGGTGGGTGGGTGGGAAATGAACACTGTTGACTACCTAAATTCGTTCCACCCTTCCAACAGAAACCAGATTTTATTCGTGTCTCTACTCATCTTCCATGCAGCCCATGTGACTCAGGGAAACCATTCCATCCCTAGTTCCATAGGTAAGTCCTGATCAGCTTAACCTAATCAGTGCATGGAACTCCCCTGTGACTATTGTTGATCTGGGTTTAACCCAGACCAATAACCCAAGTTGAACCCAAGTTGAACCCAAGTTGAACCAATCAGACACAAGAGAAAGAGTAGAACCTGTGCTGGGGGAAGAGGCTTCTCTCTTTCCTAGATGGAGATTCATAGGTAAGAGTATAGTCCTGATTGCCACCAATATCCATGTTGTGACAATAACAGTATTAATCTGAGAATGAAGCTATTACTCTGGCAGCAGAGTGGAGATGGAGGAGTCCCCAGGTTATTATTGATAATGTTGAACTGCTAATAGTTCTATACCTGGACCATACCCCACCAGATCTCTTGACTTCCAGCTACATGAGATGATCATAGCCCCACTTTTAAAAAACCCTGTTGGAGTTGGGATTTATGGATTTTTTGCAGCCAGAATTATCTTTACTGACACAGGGAGAATGGATGTTGGGGAGACAATCAACAGACAGGTGCTACTTCATAGAATTCCTCTGCTACCTATCCATTGGCTCTATTTCTACCACTCAATTTTAGAATGGGCGCACTTTCTACATGGTAGAATATTTTAAGAGCGCTAACATGTCTAC
The DNA here is from genome assembly GCA_004027955.1 of Chaetophractus vellerosus. NCBI lineage: Eukaryota > Metazoa > Chordata > Mammalia > Cingulata > Chlamyphoridae > Chaetophractus > Chaetophractus vellerosus. Next base: position 14,650 of record PVKH010012971.1, read on the forward strand.
TTTAGTTTTCTATTCTTCAGGTTATTATACCCAGTCCCTTTGACAATTCTCCATATGACACGGTATGCAGACTCTTCTTCTTGCCCATTCTCTTCGGGAAATAAGAACCAGGCTTACAGAATTGAATACCACATTGCAAATGTGGTCTGGCCTCCTCTAGGCACACTGAGGAAATTATTTTCCATAATGCATGATTTAGCTTGGTAAAATGTAAAGAAAACTGGAGTAAGGGTGCTTGTAATGGATTCAAAAGTCCAGGATCCACCTACTTTAAGCAAATCTTTAAACCTCGCCTCAGTTTTCTTCTTAATAAAATGGGGATAATAGTTTTCTGTTTACCTCAAAGTTTTGTTATGCAAGTCAAATATAATAATGGATGTAAAAGTTCTCTATAAACTGTAAAACTATACGAATGTAAGAAATGATGATTAATGCAGCTTAAGAAGGTGTCAGCTTCCTTCAGCAGTTGTATCACACGGTTTAATTACACCCTGACTTGTTTTAGGAAGAATTTCAGGCATCTTACAAGAAAACATAAAAAAGACAAGATAGCATAAATTAGGAACACAATTTAAAAAAAGAAAAAGAAAAAGAACCATGCAGCTAGGAAACAGACTTTACAAACCTGGCCCAGAGTAGACATTCAGTCAACATCTTTCTGTGAATTTTGGAGTGGATAAAACATTTTCCTCTGAGCTTTCTGTAAGCCAAGGTGATTACAGAAAATTTCTCTGTAAGGCAATTCCCAATTCTCTTGAACAAAAATAAATGTAACCACTCTGTGGTAGCTTTTCTGGATTTCCTGGCTGAAGAGTCATATTATCATCACATTTACATTAATACCTCAAAAGTCACAAGTACCTTAATTAACATTAGCATACGAATGACCTTTCATCTCTGAGAGGTGGCTGGTCTTAGGTCCACAGCCCAGGCCCCCTTTTGTGACTCCTCACAGGCACCTCCCTGACTAGTTCCCAGGTTGCCTTATAGGTAAAAGCCCATGTGCCACCCTTTCCTCATTAAGCATGTCCTTGCCTTTGTCTTTATTCTTGCAGTGCCCAGTGCATCGGAGGAACGAACTTTCTCCCTGACTCAGGTTTCACTTAATTTTTAAAGAATTGTGGCAAGTAAATGTACCTATAAGAAAACTGAGGTTAGAGCAGATAGCAACCCATTTGGGTTGATAGAATTCGTAAGTGGCATTCTGAAGGTTTGGATGTGGATTTGCCTAACTGTAAATCTTTTCACTTAACCTGACATTACTGCAGCTATGTAGGACCTAAATGACTAAAATAATTGATGAATTAATTCAACAAGCCTCCACCGAACTCATACCATGTGCTAAGCTTTGCGTTTATCCCTATGACCTTATTATTTATTGTTCATTAATGTATTCATTAACTTTTCCAATAAAATTCTCTATTTCAGTCAGAGTAGAACTTCCAACCTGTGTTTCTCATTAGAGGGTATTGCCTGTGACTTGGTACTAGGGTGACAGGTGCCCTGTGAATGTGTAAATATGGATAGATTAAAAAGAGGGGAGAAAAGAATGAGGGGTTAACGCTTAAATTGTAAGGACTTTGTATTTGGGTTGATGGAAAAGTTTTTGTAATGGATGATGCAACATTGTGAATGTAATTAACAGCAGGGAATTATATGTTTGAATGTGATTAAAAGGGGAAATTTTAGGTTGTATATAGGTTACTAGAATAAGAATTTTAAAAAAACCATAGGACTATACAACACAAACAGGGAACCCTATTGCAAATGATGGACTACGGCTAAAAGGACAATTGTAATAAGGTTCTTTCATCAGTCGCAGCAAATGTACCACACTAATGCAAGATGTTAATGATGGGAGACGTGGTACATGGAAAATCTGTCTTCTCTGCCTGATGTTCCTGAAAACCTACAACTTCTCTAATAAAAAAAAAATGGGGAGAGCACATTGCTTGTCCTGTCTTGCTGTACATTGCACATTAGCCCACATCTATTTAATATGCAATTCCTGCTGGAGCCTCTCATACTGCTGCCTGGCGACTTATCACGGCCTTCTTGGTCTGAGATGTTTCGGTTACCTACACTCAGGGACCTGTCTTTGATCTCCCTACCAGGTCCAGCAACAGGTTGTGTGTGGCTCTGGTTAGGACTAGTGCTGCTATGTCCATAGCTGGGACTATCATCTCGGTTTCCCAGGGCCGGGGAGTGAATCAGAGAGAGAGAGAGGACAGATCCCCGAAGACCCGAGAGAGTCTGCACGGTGTGTTTGTTGGAGGTGTGCAGCAGGGAGAATGTGAAGCTGCTTGCTAGCTGGAAATGAATACAAATCGGACTTCATGTGTGGTCATTGCTTCCACAAGCAAGTGGGTTTGAGCGTTTGCGCCGTGCAGCGC